>JAUJYV010002029.1:0-14166 GCA_033995625.1 Ophyiulus pilosus
AGCATTGGTATCCAGATCTTTCAACCTGCTCTTGATTTAGGCCTGTGATGTAGCCTTCGCTGAGAAATTAAAATTGCCCAATATGTAATCCTCCATGTATTCTTTGCCGTAAAATGGCAACATTCCAAGGCAATTATGAGGAGCTGAATATTAGCTCCCTTACTTGCAATAAATTTCAACTGTTGATGTTGAAAGCGATGGAAAGTGATGATCATTCCCCCTTCTATCACATATCATCTCATCCGATATTCCAGCAGTATGGGAAATGGTTGTTGCATTGTCTTCATTCATTCATTAACGACAGACAGGTAATTATTTTAATGTTGCTTATTTCCAAGCGTATTCCTCGTGCACGCCCGATAACTTACTTTTATGTTGTAAGGCATCTGCCAAAATTTTAGATGAGCGAGCCAATAGCAGAATTGGCATAATATAATCTTCACGCATGAGCATGTGTTTTTGTCTTCAAATTAATATGGTTTGTTAGGCGTTTCGCTCTATCTTTCCAAGGAGAACCGGAATGGAGCATTGTGAGTTTTATGGCACTTGCAAATAAAACAATAACTTGGCTTGCTTGAAGTCCTCAAGTTTTCCTTGTATAGAATGAGGCTCTTTAGTGTTATTATTTTTGTTTATTTGAAATTGAGATGTGAGATACCTACTTCTTGATAAGTCGACTTTTTTGTCAAAGCAAGAAGAACAAGAGACTCTTGTTAACAAAGTTGAGTAATTACTATTTACGTCAGAAATCGAACTAAATTATTATTTTAATGACTGAGAGCAATATATCTTCTCCATCCTTTTTACTGAGAATAAAAGCTTTTGCTTTTACTCTTTTATTGTTTCTCCATTGTCTCGTGTCGTTAATGCAGCTTGAAGCGTTGCCTAATTCCTTGCCCGTTGTAACCTTATGTGTATACGACGGATTGTCAAGGCTCTATTCAGTAAGCATTGTTTATAGCACCCTGCAAGAATATATTTGAAACTGATATGTCCATTATATCGTATAAGGCTCTACATGGAAATCCATTATAGAGCCGTATTGATAATACAAGCTTATAACGTGACTTTCCTCCCTAATACGATGTACGGTGTCTATGTGTGTCCGTTGTAATAACTTTGTAGGTCCACTCCAATATGTATTCGCTTGGTCTTTTTTTTCCCAAAGCATTTTTCTTCTTTTCCTTCCATGGTCACACATAGGGCAGCCAGTTCAATATAAATAAATATGAGCACGTCTATAAATTTATTTGCAAAACCCCATTTTCATTCCTTTGTTTGATGGAAAAATGTGGGAGGGGAATACAGGAGGTGAAAATAGGGCTGGGGGATGAAAGGAGCTATTGGTTGAACGGTCATACACAATTGCGACACGAGTGTAGCTTATACGAAAGTATGGGCATATCGAAATAAAGCATTTTCCAAATGGCAGCCAACCCATAATTCAGAAATACCACCGATGCCAAATTTGGATTCGTGCAATATGCTAACCTTTCTGTAGGGCAGTAGAGGTAGTTTTTTTGTTGTTCAAAGGCACATTTGTAAAGTTAAGTTTTTCTTTGGCCTTAATATTGGTCGTAACCGATGGGTGAAAGCAGATCTGGAAATGCTTTTAAGCAAGAAACTGAACTAATCTGTGTCATGGCTTTTCATTGTGAAAATGTCAGCAATGTTTCGTTTTGGCTTGTACTTGAATGTTTCTCATATTTCTGAAACTTGAAGGTTACATTATGTTTCATAAACTTTAGGGACATATGCGCCGATGCATTATGTTTATATGAATTACATATAGATTTAACAATTCCAACACTACGAAATGGGAATCCATTCTGTTTCAAAACATTGCTTTTTAACTCATTCTATTCTTGTGAATGTAAAACAATTTTTGAGGTTTAAAAACCTGTACTTTGTGATTCCTCCTTGTTTAATGCCTTACTTTTTCCATGTGTCTTTGCCATTGTCTTTTTTTTTGGCACTCTCCATTTACTGAAAACCTGGCATAATAATAACATTCTCGATTCTTTGTCCCCTATGTCCCTCATTCTTATCCATGTAATTGCACTCGTGCCTAGCAGCAGTAACTTCATTCATGATACGTCACTGATAAATTTATGATTTAATTTTGAGGGCCACACGTTGTCCAAATCACTTTGGTCAGGCACTTTAAATCTTCTATTGGATTTTTACAGCCGTCCTTTATTATCCCTCCAACGTTGACATTTTTGTGTGTTACTAGACCAAAGTACGAAGCGAAAAGGACCCTCTACAAGGCCTGATGTTGCTAAGGCACTAGGAATTCTGAAGGGGTTCTAGTGGCATACAATTTTGAGGATTGTTATAATCCTCTGTTATCACAATTAACTAAAAGAGCAATGAAATAAATGCAAGATGTTATTGTATTAAAAACGATTTACATTATAAAAGTTGACAAGAATGAAATTGTCATTTCAAAGTCTGAGGCCCTACATGTACTAACCTCTTCCAATAATATACAAAATGATGCATAAGACAACTATTGGATTCTTTAAAGAGTTTTTTAAATAATTGTGATGGAGCAGTGGACATGCTTCTCTTGCTAATCCAATGGTTTTATTGCACCTGCACACTGTCAGCATTGTGGCAGATTTATGCATTTAATTCAGATGGAAATGTGGGTTTATCCCCCTTTTGGCGGACAAAGGAGGCTACGAAAAATGATTTCGTAGAACATGAAAAGAGAGCTTGAATGAATGCCATTTTAATAGTTTTCACGTTAATTTTATTATCGAATATTTGCATTATTCGTGTTTGCCCATCCTGCAATATGTGTTTGCCTCATATTTTTCTTTATTATGCCCATACTGTGTTGCTGTATCGTGTTCAATTGACTAACCATGCGGAAAATACGCCCTCTGGAGACGGGGAACGCAAAGGGGGAAGATGGCGGAAGAGTAGGGGTAAAAAAAGATGGCTTTTGCTAGACATTTGTTAGACGAAAAAAAGACGAAAAATGGTCAATTGGCTGAGTGAAGAAGAAGCTGAATGAATGTTGGGGGGATCGTATAAAATGATGGAGGTACACAAGGGGAAAGTTGAATTTAATGAAGTGCTCAAAGACGATTGGATTATTAGTATCCGAAGGAGAGAGAGAGGGAATAGAACCTGTAGTTCAGCTATTTCTGGGATGTGTAAAAAAGCTCAATGTACCTGGGACTATCATACAAATACTGGTGCAAAAGGGTTTTAAAAGTTAAGGACTGCTTTAAGCAAGACATTTTTCTTTATTATTAATGGTGACTAGGATTGACAACGGTAGTTGTTATTTTTTAGTGTTGCCATCAGGCGTTACCGACAATTATGTAATAGTAGCTTGTTTCCTCAGATACTCCAGAGTTTGAGTTGGAAGGTCAGGGAATTTAATTCATACGGGGGGCTGCCGGGCAATCCATAGTCGAATTGAGTATAGAATTTACATTAATTTGAAAGCCGAAGTGTACATTTGGATAACATTTTACTAATGTATGCACACTGGGGTCATTGTTTGCTCGGATGAGATTTATGGGTGGCAAACTGAATGCCATTTAAATTCACCCCCGCTCAGTCAACGACGCCATTTCTGGTTGGTTTTTTTATCAGCCATGGCGTTGATTTTGTCCCCTTGCTCCTCAGCCTCCCTCACTACCATTGGCGTTTTTACATATTCACAATACTAGAAGCCGTAACCCATCGTTGAATGGGATTATGCCGGAAACGGCATTATTAATGACGTCATACATCCAGTTGACTATAAATTTAAACAAAAGGGAGAACAAAGGCCCTTGCCTTTTATACGGCATGCGGGGCATCGATAAAAGCGTTATGGCACTAAGAAATCTGTGACTAGGAAATTAACATGAGGTCCAATAGGGATTTTCTACGCGGGATTTCCTCTTAATGGCGCCCTTGATAATAACCATTAATTATTCCTTTAAAAAATGAATACGTGCTCGGGGAACGCTGGATCGCAATATTGGACCCTTGGCAATGAAATGCACGGAATTGACCTTTTTACTTCGGATTCGCTAGACCGGAGTACAATCTGAAATTGAAGGGATTTACGAGGAGGTTCCTCCCCCATGTGCCAAAATGGCAATGAGCCCTTTGCACGTACTTCTGACCATGTGGGGCCCTCTTTTGTGTCTGACTTCTCTTTGTCTTCCCCTTGCCCATGCGATAGCCCCATCAGAACGCAGCTTTAGGTTGTAAGCTAGGTCCTAACCACATCTTATTACTCATTGTAGTTTACTTAATGAGCCTTGTAATGACCTACACCTAACCTTATAACGGGTATGAAACAGTCAAATACAATACATTTAACTTTTATTTCATACAATATTCATTCAATTTTTGAAAGTACCGTCCAGATGAAAATGTTAGTTAAGATGTTGATCGCAATAGTTTCTAAACTTTTTGTGTTCGGCAATATTTATTATGCCTTCATCAATGTTGATTGGTTACAAAGTCATTTTACAATCCAAATGCCAGTCTTTACCGTGACAAACATCGATGCAAACCAACCTTTTTGTCTGTTCAATAAAACCACAATTGTTTGCAATCTAGTCAGAGTGTTGTCCAATGACCAAAGCAAGGCTCGTGTAAAATAACTAGCCAGCGTTGCTTGAGTGCGGGTCTAAACATGCAGGACTGTGTGAGAAGTTTTTTTTTTTTACTAAATGTTCAAGGAAAGGAAATGATGAGATAAAAAAAGCGTGTGTGTGTGGACCATTATCCGTTTTTATCTTTTATTCCGCTTTTTATCGCTTATGTACGCTCGGCTTGTGCAGAAGTAAGACTGTAGTATAGCCTCGGCAGTATTTTCTGCGAGTGTGTATTTGCTCGAATCCCTCGGTTTTGTACCCGGTGTCGTTTGGGAATACTTAAAAAGGAATTTTATTTGCGACATCACAGTTATAGTGGGCATCCTTAAACTTACAAGGCTTCTAGCTTTAAATTCGGAAGAGGGAAAAAGCGCTTCTGGAAATCCTCGTCTCTCCAATATGGCCTGCGTTTATGCCACTTGTGCGGTTTTTAGGACTCGAGGTACTAGAGTTCAATGAAAGTTAGCATGGAAGACGCCATTGCTTCCTCTCTTAAAAGTTTATATTACTGTAAGATGGGTGCGGTAAGTGGCCAAAATGATCGGAAAACTCTAGCAAATTGACTTCTTCTGTAAATATAGCGAAAGACTCGAACCGAGGAAGGCCATTGTCTCGCACTATACATTTTACCGAAAAGCAGGCTTTCGTGGAAAATTATTGCGAATTCAGTGATCCGAAAATGGACGAAAATCAACATAAATACTAGAAGGTAGCCTTTAAAACGGTGTATACTCGCACGAGTGCATAGGGCTTTTTTATACCGCATTTTTTTACAGTTTGCGAGGTTTGTCTTTTAAAACAACAACTCTGGATCTTCAAGATTTTGATGGAATGGTATTTGCAGATTATTTGTTTTAAAGCGCAAAACACTGTAGGACTCGAGCCAGGTACTTTGAAAGAATTGGGAAGAATTTTGTAATTTTTATTCTGCTTTGTTAACCTTGTAGGTACTTGTCAACCTGCACTCTAATGGACATTTATTAAAGCGAGGTGTCCAAGTAAGGCTTAGTAAGGCTTGCGATGGTACACCACTCTAAATGAGGTTCTTGTAGCATTGGTTTTGCTTAAAACCACCCTGGGATTCCAGCGTCTCGCCCTTGTTTCTTTACCGTCCTGTCATCTTATCCAACCTTTTAGCAATAAGAGCATTTGATTATTTGGGGCAGGAACATTGCCTGTGTATACAGATTAAAATTCATTCATTCCCCCTTAATCGTTGTCAGTAAACCTTAAGCAAGTGCGCGTTTTCATGCAGTGGCACGCGGTTGTTCGGCTGCAATAAACGCTAAGCTGGTCTCTAATGTGCATGTCAACATTGACAAAATGGCTGCCATTTTGTGTTTCTCCTTCGTGATTAATTGGCCAATTTGAGACATCCCGGTGAAAGCCTCATCATAGCCCGTTCGATCAATTTATTTACTGAGTGTAGTCACCTGATGAGGCATTGGAGTGGACAGTCAGTGCAAAGCCAACAGGTGCGACATCCCACGGAGCTCCGGCGTTTTATTGACGTTTTCCGGTGTCCATAACATAACGGCTCAAGTAGGAATTTCGAGAGATTCTCAACGGGCTTAAATGGCTTCCCTACAGCTGACGATGTCACACCTTAGGCTGTTGCTCAAACTGCCTCTTGTTGACTTTTACCTCTTCACATAATGCATATCTTGCCTCTGTAAGCCCCTCAATGTCAGTTGCAAATAAGCCTCAACACTGAGCTCAGGTTGTTTGTTGCCAAGCGTTGAATTCGATAGAGGAATTGATTTTTTTGTGTGTTCTTGACTCTCGGGTATTAGCAACTGTTGAATACGCAGGTTGGAAACAAACGCTTAAGATGTGAGATGCAAATATTCTTATGCATTTGCATAGAGAATTTTTTGTTTGTTTGCCATGAGCTTCCTGTTGCAAATGTTTCAAATTTTGAATGCTTAAAAACGTTGCACATTTTTGCATGGAGGAGTTATTGGCAAGTTGCGCGTAAGCATTGGTTCTGGGCATAGCTATAAATCAAGGGTAATTTCATAAGAAAAAAATGGAAAATTTAGAGAAATGAGTGGGTCAGCTTCGTGAGATTTTAGAAAATGCAAAGATTATTTTGTAGAGAATTTGAAGAAATATGGCCCGATTCACCCTTAAAACGTTTGACAATTTTGTGTAGACAAGAATGTCTTAAATGTAAAGGACTTATTTTTAGGCATTGGTGGTTATACCCACAGGTAATGTCAGCACCACTGTTTTCTGAAATCATAAGCACGCTTTAAAATTGTTTATTGCAGTACTCTCGCATTTTCAACTGTTTATCAGATACAACTTCACTACCAACCTCAAGTAAGGATTAATTCAACGACCACTTCGCGTCGTGATTAAGCGATTTTGTTATCCAATCAAAGAATTGCTTAAGTTTTGTTAAGATTTTATCATTGGGAATTATGGCATTCTGTAGTCATCATTTCCAACCGTTTGATTTTCCTTATGGGAATTAACGCGAGAGATTACTTTTCTGACATTAGATACTATTGCAACATTGCTTTTTAATGGATGGGTCCCAATATGATACTCTGATATATATATAAATGTCATCGTGTTCAATGGACAGCCTACGCCACAAAGAAAGATGTGCTTAAAATATGTTAGCAAGTTGATGGTATCTTAAATTCAAAACAGAGTTTTGGTTTTTGAGTTTGGTTTGAGTTCATAACTTAAAAACTATAATCAAGTTATGTTAATTAGGGTAAACTTCTGAATTTTTGGCTTATGTTTATTAAATATGACAAACAAGCAGATTTGATCCCAATACCACTTGTTCCAAAGTTGGAAAAGGTTTATGCTTGTAATTTTACTATGGTCTAACCAAAACTTAGGGCGTCTTGTCTTCGCTAGCTTATATCAAGTTTCATGTTACTCTGAAATTTTGCATCGGGTTGGGTCATTTCCAACAGTTATTCCCTAAGTTCTCTTCGCTCTACCTCATCGTGGTTCCACCCGTGCACGCTAATCCACCGTTATTTATTAGATCCTATATCAAGTCGCTGCTAATTTGGTTGGTTTTGCGAGCCCCAGCTTGCTCGCCAGTCGAATTTGGTTGTAAATTGTGTTGAAAGCGAAGTAAGGAACCAGGTAACTCCTAGAGCATAACTTTGTTAATCAAAGCGCGTAACGCTTTCCTATAAATTAATTTAAGTGTTTCGATTTTATTCGTATTAAGCTTGGGCTCCCCCCTCCCCTAAGTTATGGCCCTACTTAATTTCCCTTTGGCTGCTTGCCTTAATAAATACATAGAGTAAGACTCGACGGCGTCTTTCCCAATTATTATCGGCCTTAATAGGCCTATTTGTTTAGAAAAGTTATTTATACCGTCTACATGCCTTGTTTATTTTGCGAGGGAAAATCTTCGTTTCTATGCTTTTCTTGTGCAGAGATGAGCGTTTTATTATCTTTTCCCTTAAACCTTCGCGAACTTACGACGACGTCTATAATTCATCTTAATTACTCGATAATCTGGGTTATTAATTAGCATTACAACAGACGCCGTTCAATTTCTTATTTCTCCGATGAATTCAACAGTTTGGGAAAATCAATAATGGAAATTGTTGACGTTTGCAGTGTGGATACAGGGTGTGTGAACCGTGGCACTCTTTTCTAGTGTTCTCTCGGGCTTTAAGTCAACTTGTTCGCTCAAATGACAATTGCAGTGAACCATTGCTCTGAAGGAATATAATGGGTGTCTTTATATTGTAGGTGTAAACTGAACTTATGGCACTATAGTAATGTTCTACTATTCGTAATGCCAGGGATGAAATTGAAATATGCTAAATGTTTTAGATGGGTTCTTAGCAGTTGCAAAACTTATGAGTCTATTTACTCTATTTGCCACTTTCTTTGAATTTCCTCGTTTTCTTCACCCGAAAATTCTGATTCTTTTTGAAGCTGTGAATAATCCAAGTAATAACGTAATTTTGGATGCAGTCTTCGTCCTCTTCATACGTTTACCTTGATAGTTATTTTATTATTCGAGCAGTGCAACAAGGAGGAGGAGGAGGAGGAGATATTAAATCCAAAGCTCGCGTGTTGAACCCATGCTGTTCAACTGCAGCCATGCATGCACTATCCGGTGCCTTAGCAAGGCCTTGGATGTAGTTTATTTTCCTATAATTAGAAGCCATTATAAGCGTATAATTAATTTAACAGCATGTTATGAAGAGTAATTAGCAAAATGCTAAAAAATAGGTGGCGGCTCCCCCATGTTGAATTTTGATGAATTATGGACCTCTAAGGCCTTTTGCTCTAGATTTGTATATTCCACCACAAAGGTTTTATTATCACTTTTAGGAATATTATTTTAAAAGAATGAAATTTACATGTCATAAATATAAGTATTTAATCTTCAGAAAATGTAACAGGTCCCTACACGACTTATTAAATCGTAGTTTATGAAGTTTATTACTTCTCTAGCAGGTGAAGTTTCTGCTATAGGTTCACTATAGGGTGTAACGTTCCATCCAAATAGAGAGAGCACTATACCCACCTGTGTCCACTTATTTTTTAAGCGTTTTCCCATCGATTTTTCTGATTTGATTTTCTGAGAACATAATTACCAGCTATTAGAACACCCATTAATGCTCGTGCATTTGGACGTTAATTAAAAATCGAGCGAGTGTTAATTGGCTCTGTGTACTCGCCGAGACAATATGAGCACAGAGTTTGGGCTCCCACCCCCTCATCTCAATAGGGATTTATCCCTAGATACGCATTTGTAGCTAGGTGTGGTCGCAACACAGGCGTCCAACTCGCGTGAGATTTTTCACTTCGACAACGGTGAAATACGAAGGGGGAGGAACCGGAAGCGGGTGAATGTAGAATACCGGAAGTGAACTAATTCGGGTCAAAATGAGGACTAGAACGATCTATTAACCCTTGATTTCCACCAGCAATAAACATTTCATTTTTCTGAAGCCATTGATAGCCCCTTACATTCTCGAAAGTAGGCAATCACTTATTGAATGCATGGCATGTATGTTTGCCTACGTAGGGCGGGCAATGATGCTATTTCATATTGTATAAGTTTTGAAAATTAATAAAGGTGCATTATGACCACTTTCCAAACATTAACATTGCTTTGTTTCAGCCGTTGATAGATGGCGCTGAAAGCTTTGATAGCCCCTTACATTTTTGAAAGGAGGCAATCACTTATAACACGTGTGTCACGAGTGTTTGCCTGCGTATATACTGACAGTGCAACACGCGTTTGTAATTCAAATGCACATACGTATTATTGCAATAAAAATACGGTACTAAAGAATGTGATGAAAAAAAACCGGTGTTTCTAAACAAACTGAATTGCTGGACGCGTAATCCGGTACTTTTTCACGCTGGTCAACTTCTTGATCGACCCTCTTTGAATTTTCTTTCAAAAATCTTAATCCAGATTGGTTTTTCTTAACACGAGTTTTCTTCGATCTGCCTCTGATGGTTTACGAGCTTGTATTTTGAGTATCAATTGACAAATTATTTCCCCAGTGATTTTCGTAGCAGCGGTCACTGCATCAGTTTTCATTTCACCCTCTAGTGTTTGTTTGCACCACATAAATCAGATTTCGACTCAAAATAGGTTTCCACCACACTGAAGACCGTCTCTTCTTTAATTGGATTCTATTGACGAATGTGTTTCTTTATCTCGACTTTCCCCGGCTATTTTTCATTATGATTTGTAGGTCTAATTGCTTCCCCTTTAATCTGAAAATTTCCAATTTCACGAAAAAGGTGATAGTATTTTCTCTTCTTTCGTATTGACACTCATTCATGAATTTTATAAAATATATATCACCTTTATTTCTAATTTGATACCCTATCGGAATACGTTTGAGATCTTTTTGCCAATTGACGGCTTTTGTTAAACTTCAGATTTTACAACAAAATTGTAACTGTTTTGATCTGTAGTGTTGGTGAATTGTAAGGTAACAAAATGAATCATTTGAAAATACAATTCCTGAATTATTGATAATAACTTGCAGATGCTTTACTGAATTGGACAAATTACATTTTTCAAAGTTGCACACTGCGAACAATAGACCATCTGGAATATAATTTTGTGAATTAGGTTGTGGGGTGTTGTTTTTTTTCCTCCAAGTTTTGGTTTGCATTTTCGCGTTTCTACCTCAACTTTTTGTGAAGATTTACGACGAGCGAGGGGAAACCCGAAATTACAGTCAACGATTAGGTTATACACTTCAACTGTTAGCGCTCTAGTTGCACATTTGTAATGTAAAATTACAAATTAAGCGCAAAAATGTCACAGCTGGGTTCACATTATATTGGGCTCACTTTAATAATTACACACATGTGCACTCCCGTCTTTTTCATCCTATCCCCTGTGTGGTCTAGGCCCCCTCATCCCCACGTAATTCTCATTGTACCTAACATTAGCATAAATTTGGCCAATACCCCACTCCTTTCCCTTAGGGCCCATATTTGCGAATTAATGCGTACCATTGTGTCTGCTGTTATACAGAGGCATAATTATATGATGCGTGGGTTCCTTACATTTTCAAGCCATTATTTAGGGACCGAATTCTCGAAAGATTTGCGTTAATTTAACTATGCACAATCCAGATGTTTGAAAGATGCGTGCGGCAACTTTGCAAATTGTAGTGTCCGAAAATACGTGCAAAAATTGCATTAATCACTTTAATTAACTTTTGTAATCATCCAAAACTAGTGTAAGTTTATATTTTGAAAATGAAAACAATTACAATAACTCCAACTAATATAGAAGTTTGTCACATTTAAAATACCACAACATTCTAAGACTCTGAATTTCTATCAGTAAAACCACGACGTCATTTAAAGAAGGTCCTTAAGTTTTCCCCAATATGGGATCGTTTATTACATTGAAAATAAAATATTATAGAATCTTTTTTTTATTCGCGCAATGTTATGGCCACTCAATTACTATGATCTCTGCCAAGTCCTCGAAGGGACAGCTGGATATTGGCGTTGAAATGGACATAAAGGCTATCAAATGTGCCCAATGCCAGTTGCATTACTGGACCACAGCAAGGCTATATTTCGCACATTGTGTCTGTCTAATGTGCACCGGTTTGTCGGATGACCAAACTAGCAGACATTAGTGCGTTGACACTGTCAAGTGGTGGCAGCAAGTTGTCCAACGTACACCATTTCACTGCTAATGTGGGTTGAGCTATTTTTTCGCCGTTCCGCTTTTTAATTTATTTACATGTACGGGCCACGTACGTGAAACATGCAATTTACTTGATGATATCTCTAATTACATTGAAGCGGGAGGGGGGATTTTTGTCACTATCATTTCATAGATTTTTCGTAACAGACAAAAGCCACGCAGGAAGGGAGGCTATGCAAAAAAAAAAAGTAATACAATACAGAAACTGGTTGAAAAAGAGCAGTCATGTAACAACAGATAATGTAATTAGGCTCGGTTTGATACAGGTTAGGCGAACTGCCATCGGTTGATCATTATCACATTCGCTGCTGCAGATTTCGCCAACTGTAATCTGCATAAAGTATAATTCACATCGCATGTGCTTAGATGTGCACAGTCAGCACTTTTTTGGGAGGTTTTTTTCCCACCCTGTTTTACCCCCTGCCTAGGATCCACCTATGTTAATGACACGCGTCTGTTATACTTCTGAATTTCTTGCTATGCCACCGAATTACCTTTTTTGTTGGGCACTGAAGAGGATGATAGGTGCCAGAGGTGAAGATGTGCGTGACAAAGATATTACGATTTATATGGCTAAACAGGGCAAAACTACAATTATAAAGATTACTGTATAGGGTAACAGGAAAAGTAGGGGTTAATTAAGCAACTGACCAAACAGTCGACAACATTAATAAAAACATTTGAGCAAGTGTTCCCTAAAGACATGTGCCAACATTGTAATATGAAGGTATTAAGGGAACGAGACATTTAAAGTTAAATAACAAATGTTGTAATTCTGTCGTTATTACTGTGCATTCATTCTATTGAATTTGATGAATGTTTGGCAACATTTTCAATCACACCTTATTGAAAGTCAAACTGCACTACGTTAAGAGTTGCCCATTTTGTTGGGGTGCCCAAGACTGGAGTTTTTCCTACATATTAACTCCAGGATAGGGAAAAGGCCATCAGCATTATTAGAAACGTGTTGCTCAACACACAAAATGAGTTTCATATCTCTTATTTTAATTGGCATTGCTTCCTGAATTAAAATGGTGCATCTAAAACAGTTGCTTAATCTCCGTTTTTCGTTAATGGTGCACACACTCCATGGTGCTCTGGCTTAGGAAATGAAATAGGCCTGCGTGTGTTAAATTAAGAGAGGAAAAAGTTAGTAGAGTTAATATAATGATCATATGCCGAAGTATGGTTTGGCTGAGAAAAAAATTCAATTAAAAATGATTAAATCTATTTTTTTTTATAATTAAAATTTATATTGCGTGGAACTTGTGCTTTTATCTTTCAGAACTAGGGTTTTTTAATATCCGGATGTTCGTATTGGACTGTTTCCAATGACTTTAAGAACTGAAAGTGGAGCCAAAAATTGATAATTTTATATATCTTAGTAGTTTTCGTATGAAACCATTCATGAGAATAGGTGAATTCTAAATGCACCTCAGCAATCTTACACCCATTACAACTGTACTGAAGCTATTAACTTAACATGAATTTATAAAAAACGATTCGTTATACAAGTTGCGACATAGTAATATATTTAATTCACGCCTAAAATGAGTTGAAATGTCATGAAATATATCTTGATGAAAAAAAAGAATCAATTGCAATTTATGTTGAAGAAAAATTGATAAAACGTCAGAGTGATCCCATTAAAGGATTCATGAATACCCATTACTTATTTATGATTGCGTTTTCTTCATTTAATATTTAACCTCAAAATTGCAAACAAAAAATCGTTACTTTGAATCCCTAACGTCATTTCTGTGCTGCTGCCTCTCTACCCGTGGCATGCACAAATCAAATGCAAATCCCGGTTTCACACATGTCATTTAAAATGCACGCTGATGATGATGTGCCGAAATCAAATTTTAATATAAAACTGAATATCTCTCGATATAGAAAACGTAAATTTTGCCTCGTGTCAAATTCCCTGCACGTCAAAATCTCGTCAAGCTGTTGGGATGATTTTTTGCTCAGATCTCTTTCTTGCACTGTACATGTCTTTTGTTTTATTTTAGCTTTGAAAAAACCGTCGTATAAAACGTTTCTGATAAGCCTAACGGTACTTACTATTTAAAAATTATAAAAAAAAATAGCGTATTTCACTTTTAATGGTTTTATTAGTTATGAATCAAATGATCTGATAGTTGGGTCCATGAGGACTTCCGATCAGCATTATATTTAGCATAATTAATTGAATATGCATATTATATAAAAGATAATAGAAGCTAAAGTTATATAGAAGATATTGTTAAACACCTAATACTCGAATAAGATTTAGAAACGACTGTAGTTTAACAATTGGAAAACGGATTTTGAACTTTAGAAAGTATATATAACAATCGTTTTTTTTTGTCA
>JAUJYV010002030.1:0-14166 GCA_033995625.1 Ophyiulus pilosus
CGCACAGATCCCAACACGATAAAAGGAAGGTGCTGTCATATGTCAACATGAATGTTAAAATGTGTATTGTGCAAACAGCACAAACACGCAAGAAAAAAAGCTATATCTATAAGCACGAGTTTGTAATATGCCATCAAATTAATTGCAAACCTTGGATTCAGATCCGATGGTCGCTATTCAATTACAGTAGCGCAGAAATTCCGATCCTGGCATCTCTGGCAGTTTGATTCATTGCCAGGTGCACTGTTGTGGTAAGAGGATATAAAACCAATGAATAAATAGAATTGTACCAACTCCATTTATCAAGCTGTCTTCTTCGGACTTCAATGACCACATGTGACATGGGAGGACCCCATGTGCCAACGAGGCAAGCCTAAGCCTCTTGATCGTTCAATATGCTGGCTGAAATGGCTTGCAAATTGAAAATAGCTGATCAGTCGGTTAGCTGTTTTTGGCAGGCAATCAACGGTAGTGGGGAATTTTTATAAAAACTTTCGAGGAACTTAGAAAAATGTCCGTTTCATCACGTTTGGCATGTGCATACTTTTGGAAACTTCCAAAGCTTCAACAATCGATGCCGGCTTCTGTTATTGACTAGCAGCTTGCATAGCTGAACGCTTAACACGTAATGCTTTTTTGAACGAATTGGAGTATCCAAAATTCCTTACAAAGTTTTCAATGACAGTTTAATTAGAAAATAAATATCAGCGACAAAAACTTGGGTTTGACTATAGATGTCCATTCAAGCAAGATGTATATAGTATCTTGTAACGATAGAAGTAACATCAGATTGTAAGTGCATCCATTATTTAAGAGTGTGCTTTTAATAAAAAAATGCATTTTTAATAAAAAAGTACAACTGTATATTATGTATTAAATTCACCAAAATTCTGCTCAACTTATCAGAGTCGCTCTTCTGGACAATGACTAGCTTATGCCAACAGCACACTATTGTTAGCGAGAAATTCGTCACTGGGACCGTGTGTCCAAGTTGTTAAGTCCGTTTGAATACCAGTGTGGGTGCATGCATTTTAAAATAAAAATAAAAATGAATTATCTTACATAATATTGCTTTATTTAAAATATGTTATTATGTGCTTTCCAGCTTAGATATTAGAGCTTACTTAAAGTGAAACAAAATTTTAAAAAAACCAAAAAAAAACCCCATGTACGTATATTAGTCACATGGTCTCCCCCCATGAGAAAGACCCAACACCTTGAACTGCTTTAAATACATGAATATCGATCATTCACATCATTTGTTAACATCATTTATAAGCTCATGGGTACTTTCATCGGATGATAACCTCAAATGTCAAACGAAATTATGCACATACATGTACTTTACAATTTTTTGTTTTACTAAAACAAGGAGTATGCGCGCTCATGTTTATTCAGATATCGAAACTGAAATCTCTAACGATGATTTGGTGAAGTGCAGGTGATATCAGAGCAGTAGTAAAATGACAGATTATCAAAATCGAGCGACCTCCCACGAGCTTAGTTGTGGAAATTATACTAACTAAGCAGCCGGCTTAACTTTAGGCTGATAATTTTATACCAATTATAAAAAAAAGATTAATACGTTGCCAATCGTTGCATCTGCTACATTCGAAACATGAATTTTTCAGTAGAAAATAAAACTCCACCTAACCACCTCATTAGTAATGATAATTTTATAAATAGGACGATAATTCATCCGTTCATCCCAACAATGGCAAATTCAATTTTTCTACTAACGTTTGGTACCGAGTTGCACTAAGCTCATCACTTAATGATGAAAAGTAGCGTCTTAAGTGCAATATTGCATGCGCCAACGATTAATCATGCGCTTTTGTCTATAATCTAATGAAACTATCGAACTGATGAACGAGCTTAGGCCTGGAGTGAGGCAAATAAAGCGATTAAAACCTTCTGAGAGTTGCGGCACGGAGTTAAGGTTCATCGTCGTAAAATTTAAAAGGCTTAATAAATTAGCTCTGACTTTGGACCAACACAAGAAACCACAATCGAAGTATAGTGATTATAATGCAGAATTAAAGCTGACGACTAATCAACGATCAAGTGGAAGGCTATCCTTAAACTTCTTTCTTAAGGTCGATAGAAGACATTGAAGTTTTCAAAGCATAATCACAGGTGATCAGTCGAGTGAAAAATTTATATATGGGGCACAGGTAAATATTACACATGTACATAGCGTCAAGTTTAAAACATATAGTATACATATGAGCAAATAAGATCACGCAAATGCCTAAGTGTGGGCATATTTGGGTAAACTTCATCATGTAAAGAATAAATTGAACAGTGAACTACTATAGAATCAAACTATTCTTTCTTTTCTTTTCAATGCATATACAATATTTTGTTTGAAAGTAATTGTTTGAAAGAATAAATTGAACAGTGAACTACTATAGAATCAAACTATTCTTTCTTTTCTTTTCAATGCATATACAATATTTTGTTTGAAAGTTTCAAATTTTAGAAGTTACTGAAAATATATGTATAATCACATTTTCATCAAATTATGCAGCTGCATCACCAGTAAATGTTTCACCATCGGTCATATGGTGTTTAAACAATTATATGTATCCATAAGAAGCAATAAGGTAACTGAGGTTATTTTTAAATCTGTATATTCCTTGTATAGGTTGTCCATATAATGCAATCGGTAGTAAGCGTTTTATATTTAGTTTTTTACTTAAGAGTTTTTAGTGGAATGCATGCTTTTTTTTAGTTACGATCTTTCCTCGCTCATTAATCATAATATGTCTTCAGCGATGATTGATCAACATACATTTTCCTAAGGCACTCAAAAACTCAAAAGCTATCCACTAATTCGTCATGTTCACACAAAAATACCAAAGAAAAACCCGAGGAAGAGGTTATTAATTTGTTTTTTAGAGCACCACTTTGTAAAGTTGCAAAATTAATGCATTATGTGATTCAAATGAGGTAATTGTAGTGTTAATACTTAGCTAAAGACACGCCTTATGTAATGCAACTCTTCTAAACTGAAAACCATTTTTCGAAGTTTGGCAGTTTTTGTAGATTTTTGTTAAAGGTAGTTATTTTGGTTCGAGCTTGAATAGCATGTCCAGGATTTGTAGTTTGGTCTTTTTCCATTTTACGAGCCAATTAGTTGGATTTAATAGACCAAGTTTTCGTTTCGTTGCCACACAGCTCACTCAACGTCTTTACTTTCACGTTTTATTGCAAAATGACAATGTGGATAATGTAGGACAACAGCGTCAAGAACCAATGGCAGAGAAAAGGTCTTCTAGCTTTTTTGTCGTGTGAATGGTACCACGAAACGTTCAGAAACATAGGAATAAGGTGTTATTTCCGGTTGCTCGAAAACATAAAAGGGTCCTTTGTACAGGTAGCATGTTTTAAGGTCTCCATTTAAGTTCAAAACGATAGTGACCCAATGTAAATTCTGTAGTTAGATGTATGGTTGGTCATTTACGACAGCTTAGGTGTAATAGCGAGATCCAGAAATGAAAATTGAACTACTGGTTCATGATTTAAAAAAACTTAAAAAACATTGGAGGGCAAAAGAATGTAATAGACAAATCGATGATGTTCCCCTTCAACTTTTAGTACTACTGCATTCATCCGCATGCCCTAGATGCACCAACAACTATGCCATGCTGTGGAATAGTATAAAGGAGTGCAGTTTATATTGACATTTTCTCTTATTTTCCCATTTAAGCAAAATAAATAGAAAGATGAAAAAGCGTAAACTGCCGGAAAAAAACTGTTTGACTTGTATTTAAGCTTTTTTTGGTCTTTCCTGCTAACTTTTTACTCAAACTTTGGAAACGCTTTCAGAAAATTCCTAAACGAGCAAACATTAAATGCAGAGAGATTTCTGCAACAAAAACGCCCATTTCAGAACTTAATTAAACGCCGGAGTAATTAACTCCTTGGAGGGTGGTTCAGTCTTCATATTCTCATAAAGCATACAAAAAAACCATATTACGGAGCCAAAGAATTTCTTGTCGCGACTTAAGAAACTTAAGTGAAATAACCAAGAGCGGAATGATTAATTAACTATGTCGACAATTCACGCGTTTATTACCCAGGCTTAACTCGATAAATCCGGGTTAATTTAAGAGAAAAATAGAAATATGTAGTTAACGGTACCATATGGTTCACATGTTGTTTTGTGGTTTAGCTCATTTTGATTTACGTCAACTTTCATGTTGTGCTTTATCGACACTATAATCTTAACTCAAATTTCCAGAAAAAAAAACCCAGTTTACTTACCTTTAATGAAGTAATTAATGAAATGAACTCACAAAATGAAAACCGAGCACTTACCTAGAAAATAAACAAACAAGTTATTAAAATTATTAAACAAACTGAATAATTTGTTAGTTTCAAATTTCAGTTTAATAGAACAATATATTAGTTAAATTCAAGAAGTATAAATTCAAAATATATATTATATCATTAAACGAATACATGCAAATCGAAAACCTAACGAGGTTGTTTCGAATTAGTAAAATAAACATTGATATTTTAATATTAAAATGTATATGGAATAATTCAAAACATTACATACTGAAAGTAAATACAGTTTATAATATTCCAAATTAGATAAACGCAATTTATAAACAAAGTACATATTCAATTAATAAATGTTTTGAATTTATACAAAATGCAAAATTATAAAATCCTATTCATTTTATTCACGCTAAATATGGTATTCCACTTTGTGATACATTCGTTCTGTGCATGTGTTCAGTGCATGTGTTTAAGAAATAAATAAAATGGAATATAATAAAGTTTGCACACACTTTGTATCATTAAAAATGACTGGAACTTCTCGCTACTGCAGATATTTGTTTTATGTCTTTGTAAAGTATCGTTCATCTTACCATCAAGCGTAAAACAACGTCTAAGTCCTTTCTTATCGCCATTTTATATCAAAAGTAATTTACGAGCTAATTTCCGATATTGCAAGAATGCTTGTGCACAATCTCAATCCCGGTCGTCAAATTTCTTCCTGAAGACATCTTAACATATCTCAGAAAACATATGTTGATTTTAAGCTCAAGTTGGTGAGGCATAAACCCTAATTTGATTGGTCGTCGAGCAAAATTAGGCAAGTTTTGACTGCAGCAGGCAGAATTTGAGAGGCAAACTTGAAAAAAAAAAGAAAAAAAAGCCATACAAAATCTTTGGCATGCCTGCAAAACTGCCAGCAAGCCTAATTGAATCTGGATTCAAATTCGAAGTTGATTGCCTGAGAATTTTCTGACGAGGTAGAAGTAGCGATTAAACGGCACCCCAACATTTTATGGGATTACTGGAGGATGTCACCGGCAAATTTCAATTTCAAAAATTTTCTCATCTAACGTTCAACAGCAGCACATGCTCCATATCCCCTCTCTTGGAATCGAAATCAAACCTTAATGGGATTTGCAACGTTCGGCAGCCCTGGGTTTTTACGATCCGACACGCTAATAATGAATCTTTTTGCGAATCAACAGAATCGTGATTAAGCCGAGCAACAGACGACTAATTTGGAATAAAACAGCTTTCTTTTTTTACGCCAATTTCCAGCAGATCATCGTAAATATTGTCGTTTGGGAAGCTGCATTAGAGGAGATAACGTCTCGGCTTACTTTCTTACTTTCTTGCCTACTTAGAATATCGCTGCAAATTAGAGTCATTTGCATTCTAACTGCGAGCCATTGCTAATATATACACCATCTGCTGAAGAAAAGATGAAGCAAAAGCAGCAGATAGTCGAAAGGCCTCATTGAATGGGATGCTGCCAGCACTGCTCGTTGAATCTCAATGAAGACGAGAAGCTGGCTCATTATCATCCTTGGGCTTTTTTGCTGAATAATAGGACACAACACTCCATTAGCAACAATGCGAGGCATAGAAATCACTGTTGTCATGTCTTCTAAGAAGGATTCCCCGTTATGGGAGGTTTTTTTTTTAAATATCTCAATAGCAGAACATCTTTGTCTGGGCTCATTATGGGAGTTTCTCGCAAATTCTGCGAAGAAAAGTCAGTTCACCTCCCTCGGCACCACTGTCTCCCATTGTGTTTCAAAGTGGGAGTTCGGCTTAAAGATTACACTAGGAAGATTATCTATAATCGGCCTACAAGAACCACAGCGACTTCCAACAATTTCTGCTTTTAAGGCTCGCCAATTTTTCTTTTTCATGGAAATTCTGTTTTTAAGAAACGAGAATACAACTGAAAAGTTCAGTGAAAGCATTTGCTCGATTTTCTAACAGTGAGAAGAATTTTGCCTTTTGTTAATCGGAAGTTCTCAGATGGCATCTTCATTTCAGGGCCCCTTTTTTTTCAAACTACTAAAATACACTACATTACATTTTCGCAAATTGCTTTGCTTGATAGCCCTTTTGAGTTCTGTTTGCATTAACAGCTGGCAATGTTGCCATTTTGAAAGTAATTTGCTGAAACGAGAAAACGAGCGAGCAATTTCTGGTAAACAAAATAAAAAGTTGTGTTTGCTAGGAACAGGCATACCAATTTTGAATAATTTTCTATTCCACAGTCTAGCCATAGCCTGCAAACCAATTTGTGAACACAGTGCTGCTTACATTATCATGAATAAGAACATAGCCTAAATTTACAACAAAGAACAACATTTTTGTTTCAAACATATATTACAGTTTCAATAATAGTGTGAATCATAACAACATCACTTCAAACCAACTAATAATTAGCTACTAAATTTGTAATTTTATACAACAAAAAAATGTGTTAATTACCTTATCTAAGATTGAGATATTTAGTTATGGCAGATTCGGTATCCGGCTGATAATATTTTGAACCACATTTTGGGAATAAATATAGAATCGTATAATTTTACGATCTGCTACCTTCCAGTTGCAGTTTAGAAATAAGGAAAATGTAAGAACCTACATAGCACCATAAATTGAAGTCTCAAATTGTAGTGTAATGTGATACATCTCTTCACGTTGTGGTATCATTGCGGATCTACATCCACCAAACCAGCTCTATTACATCTATTGCGGTTATCCATATCCCTGGCAGAGAATAGGCAGGCAGTGTAGAGGCCATTGCAAACTGGCCATTTGGGAGCCCCTGAATAAGGCACAGAAGACCCATTTAGATGGAGCAGTGTCACGCGGAACTTCCGTTCACAATGGCGGCACGGAATATGGAGCGAACAAAGCCATATAACAAGGGGAGATGTTCTCTCCTATTGCCCATAATGGGAAACGAGTTTCAATTTAAGGATTGCACAACTCTTGAAATGCTGCCTTTGCTCCTTCAATGGCCTCCATTGCTGAAAAAGTAATACAATTCGGCCGAGATTCCGTGGGGAAAAATTTCGAAAAATATGCTGAACTGGGCCACTGAAGAAACGGAAAAGAAACATTAGAAGATGAGATGATGTTTAATATTTGCTCACACGATGCAGGAACCATGAGCAGAAGAATATCCATCCTATCTTTGCCAACAAAGCTTTTGCAATCATAACGTAATGGTCAACATTTCAAAATTGCTACGTTTCCTGTTCCACCTAATGGGTAATTGAGGTTATCTTAGGGGTACTTGAATGAAATATAAGAAAAACATTGTTTTTCGCCAGTCAACTATGTAGGCGTTTCTTAAAATGGATTGCAGATCACCACCAGGATTTCTCGTATTAATATAGTTTGACACGTACGTAGCTGATCGTATTACCTAAATTTATATATGGCAACATCATTTGTGTAAGAATTACACTAATAGTATAAAAAAAACTTTAAAAAACACATAGTTAAGACATTAAATATGAATTTTTCCCCTAATCTTGCAAACGTTCTCCATACTCAGTGATCACAGGAAATGTTAAAAGTTCTTAGAATAGTAGACGGATTTGAAATTTGTGGAACTTCTGCTAAACAGACACATCGATGCAGAAGCCTTCCTAAAATCGTGTTGAAATTTAGTAAACATTCTGTCATTTAAAAAAGTTGTGAAATGATATCCTTGCACGTGAAGACTAACTTCACCAAAAAAAGACAACTCTTAAAAAAATATCAATGTATTGGGAAGATGATGCCGAAGCACATGTCATGGATCAATGAGGTGGCCATGTTTTGGAAAACGTCCAAGTATACTTCACAGGTATTTGTCTTGAAACACTCGTGGTTTTGTGAGTTCTCATCGGGTTGAACATTAGTTCCTCCAACCGCGTTTCTCGAATGAGGTTTCTGTTCGTTAGTTATGTGCTTCCCATCAGTGAGCATCGAGTCTGTTGAACATAATCTGGGCTTGTCAGCATCTTGGATATTTGCCCACATTGAAAAAGCGGGCCTTCTTGTCTCCGGGCCTAATGGTTGCCATTAAGAGCAGCCTCCGACATCACTTCATCAGTGGCACCAGAAGCAGTTATTGGAAATTGGTCGGTATGGAGACCCGGCCAACGTCAGTTGAAGCAACGTAAAACTATGAAATATTTCTTCGTTGGGGGAGGACTTTTATTTCCGCAGTCATTCCAACGTGACACGACGTTTACAAATAGATGACAGAAAATGATATCGATCCGACAAGCGACTCTGATAGGGTCGCCCGCCAGATAAAAGCAAATCAAATAGGATTTGGAGGGGGGAGGGATACGCTGTTTCACGCTCGGATCATTCCCAGCGTAGTTACACCTGTCCTTTAACTCTTGCTAGGACGTAAAAGGTGCCGTGAATGACCTGAAAATAGACGAATTTATTTGCTACCAGCCATTGAAAAACTTCGGAATGGAGTTCATAAAAACCAAAAAACAATGTGGTGTCGCACTCACTCGAGCACGACTTTGGAAAATAATGGACTATTAACAACAAAAACCTCTCTTTATAAGATGAATAAATTGACCAGCTATAACCTCTGCTCAAGTCTGAAAAAATTTTCAAGTTTCGTTTGGCATAAGCACTAAAGATATACAAAGTTGTGAAAACTATTGTTTTCTCCTGAAGGAAATCCCTCAATTCACGTAATACTATAAAACTGTCATATGTCTTATAAACGATATTTAAGATAATGTTCCAAGTTACATTTCGGTAATGCCAAAACTCTTAGTCACAAACAGTTGAGCACGTTGTTTCATTTCAAAAACGATTCCATTCATTTTATTCACATGGCCCATTATGTTTTTCCTCTCAGTGCTGGCTTGTGGATGAGATAGTTGTTTAGCCAACAGCAAACTTTGCCTAGGACATGGTGAATAATTAAGTGGAACAGCAATGGATTATAACGGAATAAAGTTAATAGGCCATGAAATCTAAGTTGAAATTGATTATGTTTACTTGATTAGTTGCGCGTCTGAGGATTTTATGAGCGAATTAAGTTTTAGTACAGAAAAACAAAACTATTAAAGGAATCGTGGCGTAATAAGCTTCGATGCAAGCAATGTCCTCCAACAACAACCCTGCAAATGGCACTATTTAACCCTATGCAAAGCCATGGAGGGAAAATTGCTGAATGGAAATGCATTGCCAGCTGCAAGATGTTTGCTCGTAGCGAATGCAATTTAAGGAATCACATCAGCTTAACAATGAAAATATTATAACTAGCTGGAAAATCCCCTGAGGATTCCTCGCCCAAGTCGAAACCCCTTTTCTGCGAAGCAGTAAAACGAAGATTTCCAGCGTATTCAAATGATTTCAGAAATTTCAGAAGTGTTTTGGGAGGAGGGCCACAAGGGGCAAATCCACTCGTGTAATAGATAGGATTACCGTGGAACATTTATAGAGTGAAATTACGTTTATTACCATCCCGTTTGGTGGAGAAAGCTTGTTGGAGCATCTCTTTTTGCAATGCTGCAAGATACCTTTGTACTGGAGTCTAACGTTGCCAAAGGCAATGGAAGGAAAGACCTGAGTTATCACCTCAAGAACAGAGACATTACCAATTCCAGTTGAAATTGCGCCATAAAACGCTCCACCAACAGCAGCCTCCTGAAGAAAGTTTGCAAAACTTTTATCTTACAAAATAGTTCTCTTTATATTAAAAGTCAAAGGTTGCATGGTAGTAGAATGTTACACAAACCTGGCGGGCTTTAAAACGCTCAATGCATTAAAAAACACCAAATTTAATATTGCATGCAATGCTAATACAATAATATCAGATCGTCATATTGCCGAAGGAATGACACTTTAGCAAATTATACATAAATTAAACAGAACGCTTCATTCAACATATTTCTTCTTGGTTAATTGCTAATTTTAATACAAGTTTTATTGCACCGCTGATAACAAAACTTGGTTTGGCAATCAAAATTAGTAAAATTCTATACTTGGGGCACATCACATGCATCAAGTAAGGTTGTGTACACATCTGTGGTAGCAGCCTTTGCTTGTTAGAAAGTTGATGTGCCATTCTCAGCAAAGAGCAGAAGAGCAGAGCAAGGCCGCAGGACAGTAGCACCTTGGGAACAAATAAAGCTGACCATAAAGTGCGAGCCAATAAAACGGGTTTCATATGATGAGAATAGTCCAGCGATCCAGGAGCTGGTCATAAAGTCGAAGGAGATAAAACACGATTCCAGCGATGAAATGAGCTGTCACGGCTAACTGCTTATAAATTGGTGAAAATGTGCCCGAAAGCCATTTTCTCAGAATGTGACACCAGCGCATGCAGTTTCAAGCTCAACCGGCAATTTCCGTCTTGCAATTGTGCAGCAAAGTTTCAAAAGTGGGATGTGCTGCATGTGCTGCTTTCCTGATAGAAAAATGTTCAAAGAGTTGGTCGTATCTTATGTCATTAGAGACGGAGCATAAGATCTATTTTAAGCAGCCTTACTTATTGGATGCCCTTCTTATCTACACTACACCAGGACGCCACCAGAGCAGGCAAAGACGCCATCATAATGGTCTCGTCAAATTATTCATTAAAGTGCCTAAGCTTCCTGTCTGAAATACCATTACCTAGAATTTAGCCAATAAATTGTGGCCTTATGCTTAGAAATTTGCAATTTAATAGTCAATTACAATTGCTCCTGATCGTGCAAATTTCAGCCCCGGTGCACTCAATGGCTTTTTTGCTGTAAATGATGAATGGTGCTGTTTTCTTGGTATTGGAAAACATTCCAGAACCGTCCTCCGCGCCACCAGTTCCTATAAGCCGTTTTTTATATGGTGTCGCGATTTTGCACTTGACTTTTTATGGCTATGCTAATTTCCATAAGGTTCTCTTCTTTTGTTCTCCGAGTCTGGGCGGCGAAAAAGCCGATGACTACACCAATAAGCCATTTTAATCCAACCATTATTTTTGGATTGTGTTTCAATGAACCTGGCATTTTTCAAATATTGAAGACCGGTCATACAGATTTTCAAAATTTGCTGGAATCAACTCTACACTCAAAAATGCTTGCAAAGTATCGACTCTGCATTTATATATATAAAAAAAGCTTTAAGTCGAGAATTTTACTCAGTGCAAAATGCTTTCTGAGTTACACTTTAAAGATTTATTCATTTATTCCGATGTTTCCGTAACAATACGATGAAAATACAATCGAAAGCAGCTTATTGACTTTGTTTTTCATTGTACAGACGTTGACCAATATGCACTGGACATGGATATCCTTACAATGATACTTATACACCGACTATCCTATGTAAACATCAAGTTCATAAAAAAGGTAGTTTTCGTTATAAATCTTTGGAAAACATTATGCATAAGTCTATTCAGTCAGATGTGCTATTTCAACAAAATGTTATTTCCGAATGTTTGCAATGTATGACTTTCCCGTTATTGCATCTAAGCAAACGCATTCTTTATATGCCCAAAGCATCAATGATTATAGTTGTTCTGACTTCATGCATTGCACCTACACAAAGCGAGTCTGAACTTTCAGAAGTTTAAATCAGCAAGCACACAAAGCAAGCCATTAATAAGTTCATCTATCTTGCTTTACAGGTCACGATTGTGGACAAGCAGCAAGCAGAAAGAGATGGTTCCATGTTTGCTTATACAACAATGGGAGGTTCAAGAAGGCTCAGCAGATATTCTCGACTAGGGTCAAACCAATGAAGCAAAATGATGAAGCAATAATGAGAGCCAAATCCATTGGAACCATTGAAGAGAGAGAAAGAGAGCAGATTGATATGGCAGTCATCCTGATGGACAGTGCCCTGCAACTTCTATTCAAGAGATGATTGTGAGCATGGCTTCACGCTTCAAGGGATATGAAAACTTCTGTTTTCCCAATGAGTTCGAGGCCAAACATCTGTCTGGACCGAGATTGGTTCAATTTATTGCATTTCCACCTGCAGTGTTCAACGAAGGATTGACAGATTTGGGAGAAGTCATTAAATATTCCTCACAGATGTGAATGCATTAAATGAATATAGAGTTAGGAGTTAAGGATTGAAATCCAATTACACGGCGACTTAAAATCTGACAAGGTTCATATTGCATGCATAGAAGGGATAAAATATTCCATGTCTTGCTAAACTTTTTCATCAATCTTTTCAATAAGACGGGTTAAATCCCATATGCACATTTCTCATGAAGTTCTTAACAAGATCATGTTAAGTTCACGGATCCATTTTAAGTCTGTTCCAAATCAACTGAAAACAAACTTACATTTTTACTGTTGACAAGCTTTCGGGATATTCAGACTGCTAGAGCCAAAATTTATGATTTCGTGTCATAGAAAGTTTACAGAGGCACGATACTATGAGATGAAAAATATTTTCAAGACTTTTTTATTGAATTTATGATTGTAGACCTACTATACAGAGCATGATAGTGATATCAAACTTTAATCCATTCTTTCCTCGTATAAATTCGAACCCATCTTGGTTAGAGAAAGCGTCCAATGAGGTCCCACATCCACGACGTCCTTTATGTCTTTGAAAGAGCAAAGAAAACGTTATAGCCAACCACGGACATTAAGGAGGCCTGCGGCCACCTGAAGATTTACTCCTACAACTATACAGCTTTTCCAAACAATTGGATTTTTTTTCTCCTAGAATGGAAACACTGCCAGGTTGTTTTCTAGCCCTGGGTTTGTTAGAAAACAATAAAGAAACGGCACTTGATACCCTCATAGGGCAGTTACCAAGATTCCAAGATAAAACAGACGCCATTGCAAAAGACTCGCTACTGCATCACGCCTAAGTGCTCGTTTATTGTACCTTTACTTCGGAAAAATCTTAAGAATAGCAGCATTATTAACCGCAACTGTGAAGGAAATGGATGTGTGCCTGCAACAGTTGACCAAGACTCAATTCCTGTTATTAGTTCGTATGATGAGTGGTTTTCGAATATGTGTATACAGGGTGGTAACCAAGTGATTTAAATGATTTTAGTGTTGAATGATGCATGCAAAATGATGCAACATTGTATGTGTTAAAGAACTACATTGTCGTATAAAAACTTTGAATGCTCTATTTTTTTAACTACTCAAACACATTTTCCACATTTGTATTTCGACAACTCAAGAGTACCATAAGTATAATTCCACCAAGACAATTCAAGAAGCTAGACTTTGCCATGTTTCACAAGTTTCCATTTTTCAAAATTTCACAAAAAAACTGGATATTATTCCGAGTTGATTCTCAAACTAAAAACCTACCCAGCAATCTTTTTTGAACACGTATTTCTAGCACATTTTCTTGATAACGCTACATTTGTCTAGATACGACATTGGAATAGACGTTATCAGTGACTACCCAGCCTGTCACATTTATCTTATATGCACGTCTTCCCTTCTGCGAAATATTAGGTTAGAAGGCATTGAAATACGAAAAACGTTTGAAATTTGCGTGTATTACAAACGACAAACGGATATCATCAAAGTATCTACACTACATATGTACTTAGTGTTTCAGTGCGAGACAAGTTTAAAGGTAATCTGCAAACTGGCATATGCCTACCATTTTCAAATCGTTACCATATGAATGGATATCAAACCCAAATGATGTTGCCCCAGAAATTCCAATAAAGGCTACATGGGCACAATCATTTAACAAACGACGAAAATGCTGCAACGATAAGTACGATATTGCATCGTTAGACTTATAGGTTGTGAAGCTCAGAATATATGATATCGAGGAATTTCTGCAACATTCCTGAATGCTGAGGCAACTCACTCGGAAGCACGAAAATCCGATAAACATCTACTTTGAAACAGGTTTCCAACAACCATATTTTTCTAGATTTTTTTT
>JAUJYV010002031.1:0-14158 GCA_033995625.1 Ophyiulus pilosus
GGCTAACTTAAGGCGTTCTTCGGAACTGGGGTCCAGTCAGTCTATCGTCCTTTCTGTCACTTGAACTTAAGACAGTTAATTGGCCCTGTAGACCCTCTACAGGACCAACTTGCAACCGGTTGGGCCCTTTTTAGCCTCAGTCGCCTTTGAGCCCTTAAACCCCAACCACCACCAACAACAACAACAGACACGAGTAATTTGGGAGTGAACCAAACTTGAGTTTTCCCATTTTTCAGTTGTATGTGCGCGTGTCTGCTGATGAACCTGTCCAAAAGTATAACCTGTCTAAAAGCGTATTTTCCACCAGTCCCGAGAGTAGGTTCTCCTGTATTGTCACAATATTCACCTCGCGAGTATCTTAAACTCCATACATGGACATTAAACGCATGTAGGAACAATGTTCCTACATGCATGCATATGCATGTTTTCAAACATGTATGGGCATATATTCACCCAATTTCAGGAGAATACTCCGACGTCAGTAGCGACTTGGACATCATTGTTAGATTCAATTTTTATTAAATCACGAGAACTGCCAGGTAGGCTATTCCATCGTCTAATCGCGCGCAAAAAGAAGGACCGATAGTAAGCGTATTCGTCTTGACACGAAGCTCGGTCAAGGGCCCTTTGAGTGATTATGTCTACTCCTAGAGTGCGCGTTAGGCGTTAATATATGGGAAACAAGATGGGAATTTGGAGAAAGATTAAAACGTTTGAATAACCCCGTAGATAACCTTTCACGTCTGGACCTCAAGGTATCCCAATTTAGAGAGTGGAGCACTTCTGTCACACTCGCGGAATGTTGATAACTGCCCTTAACAAATCTGGCTGCCCTACGTTAGAGGGCAGTATGAACCATCCTGCGAGGGTTCCAAACAGGCCCACAATATTCCAACATAGGGCGAACCAGAGTTGCGTAGCCAGTTTCCGCTACATTTTCTGCAAATTCTCGAAATGCGCGTTGAATAAGACGTTGGTTCGCTGCAATATGTGGAAATATCCCAAGAAACCGAGTAATAATGCTGTCATAATCGGAAGGGTTCGTGTTCAATTTCGCGTCATGTTATTGAAAACCTATTCAGATTTCCAAAAAAACAACAAAAAACACCTTTAAAAACAGTCCCAAAATCACGTTTTAAGGTTTTAAATTTTTGAATTTGCCGCCTTTGGTCTAGTGGCGCCATCTAGTGGGCTAAACCGGCAACGCGGTGCTTCGCGTTTCGACTTTCGTTCGCTAGATGGCGCCACTTGGATCGCGTTCGTCGGTCACCGGCTGTTTCGAACGATCAGATGTTGATAAATTGGTCTGAAAACGCCGCACAAATTTCACTTTTGATTTGTGTTTGTCAGGAGTGCGTCGTGCCGAAAGAGCGTTTCGTCCGCCTGCACTTATGCGAGAAACCTTCCCCGTGTCGAAGGCGTTTTAAACGCTCACGAAAATCGCCCGAAGAAGCCGAAAGCAGAAAAAAAAGCACACACAGAAAAAAAGATGAAATTGTACGTTGCTCTCGTTTGCGCCTTCTTCGTATGTTTGGATTTAGCGACGTCGTCGAATTATGGTAAGATTTTTAATAAATATTAATCGACGGGCGTTTGTCCCGATCGCGATAGCTGTTTATCGACTTGATTTATGAGCTTTTTTATTATTTTCGCCTATATACCGATTTCTTTAATGTCGAGGGGAAATGACGCCCGAATATACACCTGAGAAAAATACACCTTAGTTATTTCTGGATAGAAAAAAAAATCGATTCGCCGAATATTAATTTCTTTTCTGTTAAATATTCGTGTCTTTTCCTGCGAAAATTGAAAATTGTCGCGCTCGATTGTGACTCGCGAAGAAAGAAAAGAAAAATTGACGATGTGCTGAAAACGGAAAACCCCCAAAAAAAAACGGATTACGAAGATGAAGTGAGAAATTTTTCTTGTTGAATTGATTCTTGAAACAACAACCACGAGTGGAATAATCTGAGATTAACACATGTTAGTACGTGTATAAAACGACATCCAAGTTTCAACCCCGGCATTAAAGAATCATTATTTATCTTTGGTTACCACATTTTAACCATTTAACCGTTTAAACCAGCATTTTAAACACGGGGAGTTGTGTGTGTACTAAATGTTGGTATCACCGCAATGCTCCGCTGCTTTGTGGGAAAGCTCATCGTCAAGGGGCAGCACGATGGTCTATGGCCTTTGTAATGTTGATTGAATGTGTTGTGTGATTGCCTATGTCAAGGGGCAGCTCGTATTACACGTAACCCCCTTAAACACCCGCTTTTCCTCAATGTTCCGCTGCTGTGTTGGATTGCCTATCTTAAGGGGCAGCACATAAACCCCTAAACACCCGCCTTTCCTCAATGCTCAGCTGCTATGCTAGAAAGGTCATATCAAGGGGCAGCACGATGGTCTTTGGCCATTGTAATGTTGATTGAATGTGTTGTATGATTGCCTGTGTCAAGGGGCAGCTCGAATAACCCCCTAAACACCCGCCTTTCCTCAATGCTCAGCTGCTATACTAGCAAGGTCGTCATCAAGGGGCATCACGATGGTCTATGGCCATTGTAGTGTTGATTCAATGTGTTGTGTGATTGCATATGTCAAGGGGCAGCTCGAATAACCCCCTTAAACACCCGCTTTTCCTCAATGCTCTGCTGATTTGTTGGATTGCCTATCTCAAGGGGCAGCACATAACACCCCTAAACACTCGCCTTTCCTCAATGCTCAGCTGCTATGCTAGAAAGGTCATCATCAAGGGACAGCATGATGGTCTCTGGCCATTGTGATGTTGATTGAATGTGTTGTGTGATTGTCTATGTCAAGGGGCAGCTCGAATAACCCCCTTAAACACCCACTTTTCCTCAATGCTCCGCTGCTTTGTTCGATTGCCTATCTTAAGGGGCAGCACATAACACCCCTAAACACCTGCCTTTCCTCAATGCTCCGCTGCTATGCTAGAAAGGTCGTCATCAAGGGGCAGCACGATGGTCTAGGGCCTTTGTAATGTTGATTGAATGTGTTGTGTGATTGCCTGTGTCAAGGGGCAGCTCTTATAACCCCCTTAAACACCCGCTTTTCCTCAATGCTCTGCTGCTTTGTTGGATTGCCTATCTCAAGGGGCAGCACATAACACCCCTAAACACCCGCCTTTCCTCAATGCTCTGCTGATATGCTAGAAAGGTTATCATCAAGGGGCAGCACGATGGTTTATAACCATTGTAATGTTGATTGAATGTGTAGTGTGATTGCCTATGTCAAGGGGCAGCTCGTATAACCCCCTTAAACACCCGCTTTTCCTCAATGCTTTGCTGCTTTGTTGGATTGCCTATCTTAAGGGGCAGCACATAACACCCCTAAACGCCTGCTTTTCCTCAATGCTCCGCTGCTATGCTAGAAAGGTCGTCATCAAGGGGCAGCACGATGGTCTAGGGCCTTTGTAATGTTGATTGAATGTATTGTGTGATTGCCTATGTCAAGGGGCAGCTCGAATAACCCCCTTAAAAACCCGCTTTTCCTCAATGCTCCGCTGCTTTATTGGATTGTCTATCTTAAGGGGCAGCACAAAACACCCCTAAACACATGCCTTTCCTCAATGCTCTGCTGTTATGCTAGAAAAATCATGATTAGGGGCAGCATGAGTTGGGCAAATTGTACTCGTGAGTAGAAGTACTGATTATACGATTACGGTGGAATCGTACTCTAGTATAAGTAGAGTACGTGTAATCAGTAGTCATATGAAATGAGTAACTTGGGCAAATATGTACTGGAGAGCGGAAGTCCCGATTACGAGTACCCTGGAATCATTGGAATCCTACTCCAAAGTATTGAGTAGTATCATAATCAGATTTTGGTAATCGGTACTCGTATCCGTGAGTACTGATTATCGAGTATTGCGGATTTCAAAAGTATCGCTTGGGGAACTCAATTTATTTTAAACACTGCCGGTTTTTATTACGAGCGGAAACAATTAAAATTTCAAAAAATCGTAATGAGCATGAGAACACAAAATAAACCCTCTTATTAATTAGCAAAATCTTAATAATTAACGGGAAACAGGAACGGAACATCCGATAACGAAAGTATAATAAGCATAGAAATTTAAAAATTAGCATACATTCATATTAGCTTTTGGGATGACTCATCTCTCGGTACTCATTTTCGTTACTCGAATTACTCAATTGGGTAATTTGAGTTACTCAAAAGTATTTCTATAATTACTCGATTACTACATCGGTACTCGATTTCAGATTACGTTAATACGCGAGGACATTTGTAATCACCCATTGCGAGTACATATTTTGCCATCGAGTACTCCACACTCGTACGTTTTGAGTACATTTACATTCAATTACTTTTGTACATTTTGTACTCAAATTAGTCAGGGGCAGCATGAATAGTGCTGTGGATGGGATTGCCTGCTCTCAGGGGAAAGGACCGTTATCAGGGGCAGCATGAATAGTCCTTCTGCGTTGTGTGATTGCCTGTCTTAAGGGGCAGCACATAACACCCCTAAGTACCTACATTTCCTCAATGCTATGCTGGAAAGACCACCATCAGGGGCAGCATGATGGGATTGCCTACCCTCAGGGTAAAGGACCGTTATCAGGGGCAGCATGTATAGGGCTTCTGTGGTGTGGGATTGCCTATCTTAAGGGGCAGCACATAACGCCCCCTAAATACCTACCTTTCCTCAATGCTATGCTGGAAAGACCACCATCAGGGGCAGCATGAATAGTGTTGTGCGTGGGATTGCCTACCTTCAGGGGCAGAATAGACACATTTTCTAATAAAAATACTTGTGTAGGCTTAAAAAGTGTTTCTATTCCCGTAGTTAGTCGTTTAGACTTGATCCGTCTCTCCAGTTGTCGAGTGGACTCGCGTCCTTTTAATTTAAGCCGATAAATCAATTTCGCTGTCGTCAATGCCCGACGTACCAACCGAAAACAAGCTTTTTTCCAATACCGACTTATAACTCGTTCGTCAGTAAGGTGGCGCTCTTATTCGCTTCATCCACCTCAAATTTAAGTATTTACCGGAGAAAGCTTGCTATAACACCACCGTTGATTCCAACCGTAAAACTCGTATTACTTTAATATTCAAGCGTAATATACTACTCCGACCAATAAATAAACTTGGTAAACATCCAAAAGTCTCATTTTGGATGCTTCTCAATTTGGTGCGCTGTCATAAGCGTTAAAAAAAATGCCCCTTTATTGTTTCAGACCTGTATTCAATACGTTATTCATTTGGAAATGTTTTGCATAAGGAATTAATTGAAATCGCTATCGTGTTTAACCAGATGTTTTATAAATAAGCGCAGAGTCCGTAAACCAGTTGTGTTGAATTTGCGCGTGACGTTGTTCAAAACATACAGCCAGAGTCCAACACGAACTAATAATTTTTTGCTTTTATGAATCGCTGTCGTAAAATCAAAATAAAGTAGCTGTATTCTGGTTCAACACCCTCTAGTGGAGTTTGAGACTTTTGCAGTAATTTATTACTTGCTCACAAACCATGAGGGCAATTTATATTAACTTAATTTTGAATTAAATCTTGAATTAATTTTGAATTGGCTACTCCTATCTTGGCATCTTGTTATTTTTAGTTAAAAATCATGTAAATCGGTAACCGTGCGTTTGCAAAATCATGAATGTATTTTCACAAATTCGTTCAAGTATTTATTTTAATTTAAAAAAACAATTGCCCCTGAAGATAGGCAATCTGACATAGCAGCAGAGCATTATGTATGCTTGGAAGTTATGTAAAATTGCCTGTCTTCAGGGGCAGCATGCAAAACACATCTAGCCCCTGAACATCCGCATTTCCTCAATGCTCTGCTGCTATACGGGAAAGCACACCATCAAGGGGCAGCAGTGCATTTCTGCCGCCAGGTGGCGTATCGTCTATGGCATTTTAACGTTGCTTTGCTGTGCTGCTGTGTTGGATTGCCAACCTTCAGGGGCAAAAATCTCGATTTTGATAAAATATATTTAAAAAATACTTCTACGATATTCAGCAACGTGGGAAGCATCCATTCGTGTTTTTTACACAAATATCTGCTTATTTAAATGATTTTTAAGTAGAAATGACCTAAGGACTACCTCCTTTTGGCCGCCATCTTACCATTACTTTAAGGACCGGAGTTGCCGGATTGATCTCTGCCCTTATTTCGATCGGTTGTTTGTTATTCGTGTAAAAAAGCCTTCAATAATAATTGGCAGATTTATTATTATACATTTGTAAAAAAGTATTGTGCAGGGGATTGCGGGGATTCTTAGAGAGGAAATTGAACGTTTCGATGTTTCGCGATGCGGGCGGTTGGGAATTGCATTAGGGCGAATGGCCAAAATGCAATTTTTAAGGGACCTAAAGGAGAAGGTGGAAGGACTTTGAGGGTGTTAATGGGCCCAATGAGCGTCTCGGGAAATGGACGCTGAAGCGAAGGCTTTTATTTATGCATGAAATTGCGCAAATTGGAGAAACCGTGGAGGCCGCCAGGGGTCACTCGACGAGCGTTAAACATGGCCGCCGCCTCATTAAGACCCCCCTTGGCCAATTAGGGCCTTCGGAGGTTTTAACGACGAGATTTATGGGCGCATTTACGACCCTTTGTTTAGTAAAAGGAATACAAATACTGCTTAAAGGGATGCGCAAAACTGCAGTTAACGTAAACTATGGTTAAGCGGCGCTCAATATTTTCAAGTCTGAGACCAGTACGGAATGGTCAGTGTGAAAAACATGTGCAAACAAGTATGGCCACATCAGTCCTTGATAGGCCCTATCCAGTCCTTGATAGGTCATATCAGTCCTTGATAGGCCATATTCAGTCCTTGATAGGCCATATGTAGCCATATATAGACCATGTGTAGCCCTTGATGACCATACTTCGCTAATGATGGTCCCTATATGTCTTAATTAGCCAATTATAATATGGACCCTTGGCATAGTCGGATAAGAGGGGTTCTTCTGCATTTTTAGTAGCTGCCCCTGAAGACGGGCAATCCCCGCTAGCAGAGGTGCTATGCAGTGCTGCATTTTCATTTTTTTTCAAACCCTTCTAAAAACAGCCGGTTAATCCGGATAAGAGGACAGTTAAGAGAGTTACTATTACTATCTTGGATGTAATACAATGCTAGTTTTGTTATACCCTTTTAAAACATTAAAACAGCCGGTTAAGAGGGGTTCTATTGCAGTTTTAGTAGTTGCCCCTTAGAGGCGAGCTATCCCTGCTAGCTCTGACGCAATGCAGTGCTGCATTTTCGTGTTTGGCATACCCCTCTAAAATAGCCGGTTAATCAGGATAAGATGACGGTTAAGAGGGTTACTGTTGCTTGCTCGGATGTAATGCAATGTTGTAATTTTATTTTTGCTGTAGCCCCTTGGAGGCGAGCAATCCCTGCTAGCTTTAGTGCGATGCAGTGCTGCACATTCATTTTTTGTCATATCCTTCTAAAACAGCCGGTTAATCCGGATAAGAGGACGGTTAAGAGGGGTTGGATGTAATGCAATGCTAGTTTTGTTGTAGCCTTCTGAAACAGCCGGTTAAGAGGGGTTCTAGTGCATTTTTAGAAGTTGCCCCTGGAAGGCGTGCAATCCCTGCTAGCTCAGGCGCAATGCAGTGCTGCATTTTCGTTTTTGTCATATCCTTCTAAAACAGCCGGTTAATCCGGATAAGAGGTCGGTTAAGAGGGTTTCTAGCTCGGGTGTAATGCAATTCTGCAATGTAATTTTTGTTCTAACTTTTTTTTAGTAGCATTTATAGCAGTTGCCCCTGGAAGGCGGGCAATCCCAGCTAGCTCAGACGCAATGCAGTGCTGCATTTTCGTTTTTGTCATATCCTTCTAAAACAGCCGGTTAATCCGGATATGAGGTCGGTTGAGAGGGGTTGCATCGTGTATTTGTGGGTAAATCCCTGCCAGTTGCCTACAATATCCGCTAATGTAGTCGTCCGCGGTTTCGGACGAGGGATTTGCACGTAACGACGAAATCCAAGCTCGTAATTAATAATTGACGTAGGTCGAGATTTTAATTAGTCACGGAGCGAGTGTCGCGGCCAAATGATCGTCGTTATTATTGTTATTCTCGTTTTGGCGTCAATCGCTCAATTATTAAAAAAAAAGAGCGTTTAGCTCAAATCCGCTCGCGACTCTTCACCGATGATATTACGCAGCTCACTGCTAATCAAAACTCACGCAAATTAATTAATAATTGTACAACTAGACCGGAAATGATACAATTTAATAACGTTAAAGTTAACGTTAGAGGTGGGAAGGGAACTCATGACGTTCAGTTAGTTCATTGGGTAGTTAAGTCCGTGGCTCCTCCCTTCCCGCCTCTAACGTTAAGATTAACGTTAAGGCGTTGGCTGGCTCAAACTCTCTAATCTCTCCAATATTAATAAAATACACTTTAATTTCTTATTTATATCATAGTGATTTGAATATTGTTCAGGTGGATTTGGATTTAAGATTTTCTTATTTGATGCCCTTTTTAAACCGCCGGTTAAGCCGGAGAGTCGCTTAAGAGGGATTGTACCGTACATGAATTTAATATAAGTTGTTTCTCGGATGTTATATACGACCTCGTCGAATGAACACCGGCATAATAATGATACAAAATAATGAAATTTTAAATAGTTTGATGGCGGTGTTGCTATCGGTAGCTCATCTCCGTATTAATAGGAAGTGCTCGGTTGATTTTGTTTGATTACTTTTTTGAGATTGATCATTAAAATGCAAAATTTGGTCTTCTAATACTTGGTGCACTATATACTGTATGTGCATACAAGTCTAGATATCGATTTTCTTTCCTAGAAATTAAAATTTCGGGGTTTTTTTTTTTTAGCGACGCTTGAAGGGTCTCCTTTTATTGTAAAGTTTTTTTTCCCTGGGCTTTTTTTTTTATGACGATGTTAATATAACTCGTATTTTTCATGAAAATTTCTGATACGTTTTGGCTGCCATTTTTTACGTATGGATACTTTAATTAAAATGCCATTTTGAAGAGAATATATCATTCGGTTGAGTCGTCGTACAAAAAGGGATCCACCCGGAATAGTCAGGGTCTCACGTTTGACGCGTCTCGAGCTCGTCTTGAGATGCAGCTAAGGCTAGGCGCGCACTGGCGACTTTTTCAGAGCAACTTTTTAATCACAGAAATGAAACGCATTAGTTTCAATAGAACCTCGCGCACTGGCGACTTTTTAATCCCGGCAACCAAAAATTGAAACCGGTTCCATTGTGCGGGTGATTAAATAGTCGCGCCTGATAGGTCCCAGGTAGCTGTGACACCTCAGGCGAGTTTTTAATCCCTCGCAATTTTGATGACTCATATGCTGTACTGCAGGTTTACAAACAACTATTTAATGAACAGGGCACGCCTGCCAAAAACGAGGAAAACCGGTTTTGGTTGATCAAATAGTTGAATCACCCAAGAAAAAAGTCGCCAGGGCGCGCCTAGCCTAAGTCTCAAGCTCTCGCGGTTTGACCAACTGTGATACGGGGGTAAGGCCCATACCACAGTTGCTCCACGAACTGCTGCTCAAGCTTTGTCTCGTCTAAGCATCATCTCAAGCTGAAGCTGAAGCTTGAGATGACACGTTTGGCTGTCTTGAGCTCGTCTTGGCAATTTTTCTGCGCAGCTGCGGTGTGCATCTGGGACTTGAGACGCAGCTCGGTCTCAAGCTCATGCGATTTGAGCAGCTGTGGTACGGGGGTAAGAGTTAGTTACTACGTAAGTTTGTTAGTAGAGAGTTTGAGCCAGCCAACGCCTTACCGTTAACGGCGGGAAGGAAGGCGCCACGGACTGAACTACCCAATGGACAGATTGAGCCAGCCAACGCCTTAACGTTAACCTTAATGTTGGAGGCGAGAAGGGAGGAGCCACGGACTTAACGACCCAATGAACTTACTAATCGTCATGAGCACTCGTAACGTTCAGTTAGTTCATTGGGTAGTTCAAGTCCATGGCTCCTCCCTTCCCGCCGTTAGCGTTAAAGTTAACGTTAAGGCGTTGGCTGGCTCAAACTCTCTATTATTAGAGTTTGAGCCAGCCAACGTTAACGAAACGATAACGAGAAACAGAGCTGGCGGCCCGGAATGTGAAGGAATGTTTCGGAATGTTTCTAGTTGTCGTTAACGTATCGTTTACGGGTGCTGGCTCAAACTCTCTTATAATCTTAACTTAAATTTGTGTAAGGCTTTAAGATGTTGTTGAGGCATGAAAAATTCACGAATCACTTTAAATTTCTACAAGTTTTCATAAATCCGTAAAACATATTTTTGCAGCTGGGTCTGACGCAGTGCCGGTGCGTAAAAAATGTGTAATATTGGCTAAGAATTGTGGTTCGGGTCGACTGCCTTCGTCGGCGATGGGTGGGATAACCACCTAGGGGAATGTTTGTGATATGTGGCGATCCATCGATAAAAGATCGATATATCCCGCTTTGGGTCCCTCGATTAAAATGCGTCGTCGGTGGCAAAACCGAGGCGTTTTCGAGCTCCTTCTCTTTATTTTTATCCCCTTTCGATCTCGTTTTCTCTCGTTTTCATTTGCGTGAGACGAGCGAAAAATGCATTCTTAAATAGTCGTGACAAACCGTCACTCACTCGGATTTAATATATAAAAGGCCCCATTTACCCCCGCCGATTTATTAGAAGGCCCCACCGCCAATCTCGTATCATATCACAGCGATGAATAAACGGAATGACTATTGCTGGAAATCAGTTTTACGGCTCATCCACTCGGATGAAAATAACATATTTCACGTGGAAACGTGTACAGTCGAACCCGCTCAAATGTGCAATTAAACGGTTTGTGCAATTGTCCGGTCACAAATCCGTGCAAAAGTTGCACGTGGGGCTTGTAAAATAGGTGCATTTATCCGGTTTGTGCAATTATCCGGGTTCACGTTATGCACAAAACGTAAGGCAAAAGTTCAGGGCATGGAAAATATGTGCAATTAACCGGTGTGTGCAATTATCCGGTCTCAATTCCATACAAAAGTTGCGCGTGGGGCTTGACAAAATATGTGCATTTATCCGGTTTGTGCGATTATCCGGGTTCACGTTATGTACGAAACATAGGGCAAAAGTTCCGGTCTGTGCAAATAAGTGGTGTGCAATTACGCGGGTTCGACTGTACTATAAAGATTGAAAATATATACGTGGTAGTCCAAAAGTGCAATTATCTGGTCACAATTCCGTACAAAGGTTGTACACATGGGGTTTGTAAAATAGGTGTATTTATCCGGTTTGTGCAATTATCCGGGCATGTCAAATATATGCAATTAACCGGTGTGTGCAATAATCCGGTCTCAATTCCATACAAAAGTGGCGCGTGGGGCTTGTAGAATAGGTGCATTTATCCGGGATGCAATTATCCGGGTTTCCATCATGCACAAAACATAGGGCAAAAGTTTAGGGCATGGAGAATATGTGCAGTTAACCGGTGTATGCAATTATCCGGTTTCAATTCCATACAAACAGTTGTGCATGGGGCTTGTAAAATATCCGGTGTATGTAATTAGCCGGTGTGCAAATATCCGGGTTCACATCATGTACAAAACATAGGGCAGAAGTTGAGGGCATGGAAAATGTGTGCATTTATCCGGTCTGTGCATTTAAGCGGGTTCGACTGGACTTCAATTTGCAATCAAACCCACTTTATTGCACAGCGACCCGGCAAGCCCAAAATGTGCGATTAACCGGGTTGTGCCCGGTATCCGGTCACAATTCCATACAAAGTTGCACATGGGGCTTGTAAAATATGTGCAATTAAGCGAGTTCTATTGTACTTCGAAATTACAGTCAAACCCGCTTAATTGCACAGTGACCCATCAAGCCAGAACTACAAAAGTTGCACACAGGGCTCTTAAAATATGTGCATTTATCCGGTGTGTGCAATTATCCGGGTTCACAATATTTCGAGATTAAGAGAGATTTTAATGATTGTTTTTAATTTTTTAGACATTATTATTTACGTTTCATCTTTTGAATGATTTCAGATGAAATTCTCAAACGCATGTCCAGTCAAGCGGCGGCTGACCGGGCACTCGGATGGCTCATCTCGAAGAGGCAGGACAACTGGGGCTGGGACTCAAATACTGCCGAAGCCATCGTCGCCATCCAGCTGACCAACCAGAGCTGGATGACCAAGGAAAACCTGGAGAGCCAGCTGTCCATCAAGCAGCTGGAACTGGACACTGCCATCACCCTCTGGAGGTAAAAACACAAAGATTGAGCCCAGTCAACATCGCTTTGCCCAGTTGGAATGTCTTAAGCGGGTTTTGAGTGGGGCTTTTTCGGCCATTTGTAGATTCACACTCTTCAGTCATATTTACGTAAAGGCTACTAAAGTCGAAAACAAGACGTCCCGGATCTATGTCTGGAGGTGACCTTTAAGTTGTTTGGGACCTCGCGCGTTATGTGCGATGTTCCGAACTAGTTTCCCGATCTTGTCTCGTAATTTAAACGATTCTCCGAGACACCCGGACCTATGTCTGGAGGTGACCTTTAAGTTGTTTGGGGCCTTGTGCGTTAGGTGCGATGTTCCGAACTAGTTTCCCGATCTTGTCTCGTAATTTAAATGATTCTCCGACACGCCCGAACTTATGTCTGGAGGTGACCTTTAAGTTGTTTGGGGCCTTGTGCGTTAGGTGCGATGTTCCGAACTAGTTTCCCTACCTCGTCTGTCTACGGACTTATTCCGGCGCGGACAATAAAGACTTTAGTTTATTCAATATTCAGGACAAGAGTTAATTGCAAACCTTACATCTTCTTCACTCTGACTACGGATGGTTCCGGCTGCCCCTTATAAAAGGGACCCGAGCCATCACGTGGTCTAAACTAACCGGTGGTCAGAAAAAATTTCAAGTGGTCATGCGTGTGTACCGCACTTGCCCGATGTGGTTCAAAAGTTCGACCGGGTATTAACTTTTGAACCCTGGGGCTATGACTCGAAAAACGCTGAAACCCCTGAAAAGCTCGCTTCACCGGGGGGTTTTCTACCCCCAGAACCCGGCGTTTGAAGTTTACCTTTAAGTCTCCGAATGATGTTCGGCAGCACTGGCTTAAGACTTTTTTTTTCATTATTATTATCGTCGATATTTATTAGCACGGGAGCAATATGGTGTTCTCATCTCCAGCGTTTTTACGAGCCGTAATTACCCCCGTTGTTTTTCCGATAATAATCGCTGGCTACCGAGGTTAACTTTTAATTGCGCAGCCGGTGTCCGTAGCTCTCTTTTCCCCTTTAATGCCCTTTGCTTTTTCTTACCCTTTCTTTATAGCTGACCGTTGGTCACCCACCACCGCCCACTCGCCGGTCTGCAATTTTCCTTTTCCCCCACCTCCCCCATCCTCCCCCACCCCCCTCTCTCGGTTGCCGCTGCAATAATAATGTGTCTCGAAATGTGGCCCTTAGTCGTTCCAGAGCCACCTGTTTCGGCACTAATAGCACCTAATGCATCCGCGTAGCCTGTTGTGTGCGGATTCTGAAAATGTCGAAAATTCCTCTGCCGCTGATGGGATTTTTACGGAGTTTTCATACGAGCATCGCGTTTTTAGGTTCTTCTGAAATGTAAGGAGAGAAAAAAAAGGGGGGCAGTAAATGTCAAAGGATTTCATGCTACGTTGCGCCATTATGCATTTAATTTAATCGGCACTTCGGCGCGGTGATATATATCGGAGGGTGATCCACAAGTCGTGGCTGCGGAGGGAGTTTGTGTCGTAGCCAAGCGAGTACTATTGCGGAGGTGGACCTTCTGACCCCTTTACAAAAGCTTCACTGCAATGCGTGTATGATTCACTGCCATACAAACGAGCTTCACTGCTACAAATGTGAGCATCACTGTCACACACGTGAGCATCACTGCCCTACACACGAGCTTCACTGCCTTACAAACGAGCTTCGCTGTCAAACACGTGAGCTTCACTGCGATACCCACGAACTTCACTGCCATAGACGTGAGCTTCACTGTCATACCCATGAGCTTCACTGCCTTACAAACGAGCTTCGCTGCCATACACGTGAGCTTGTCTCCATAATCGTGAGCTTGTCTCCATAATCGTGAGCTTCACTGTCATAATCGTGAGCTTCACTGTCATACATGCGAGCTTCGCTGCCATACACGTGAGCTTCACTGCGATACCCACGAACT
>JAUJYV010002032.1:0-14157 GCA_033995625.1 Ophyiulus pilosus
TATTGTATTAGTGGTAAATAAAGTATAAAAAATATTTTTTTTAATCATCATTAAAGTTGTGCCTGTTTAAGGGTTAAATATGTGTTGATGTGCAGGAAGGCCATTTTCGTGATGCACAACCACAAGATTTACAGTGTGTACACCAGTCTCCTGCATTGCCTCGGTATCGAAATAATAAATAATGGGCTTCGGTTTTAGATTGGGCTTTTGTCGTTTTGCAGGTTGTTGTTCTGCATATTTTTTTTTGTTCAATCATACGGTTAGTGATTGTCGGTTTTTGCATAAAACACAAATGGTCGAGGCCCACCACTTTTTTACATACTGTACAAACCCGTTTCCCAAAGTCATGTTTTAAATTGTTATATTTTACCATGGAACAAACACGGCAGCGCTGTATGCTTTGACATGTATAGTTTTCCACATGCAACTTTAAACAATCCTGTCCTTTAAAAAATCGATTGCACGTTTCGCATTTTATTTTGACACCGTCACAAGGTGCGTGGCAGTGTTCGTCATGGCAGGCATTACATTTCTTTGAACATTTATGCCTATCCTTATGATTGACACCTACAATTAGACATACTTCTACATAAGAATCGCCTACATCATCTTTTTTGAGAATAATAAGGGCTTACAATGAGCATATTACCTTTTAGACAAGTCCAGCAGAAATAGGATCTGTTGTACAGAGCTGCCATGCTGGTGAGCACTACATAGTGCTTATTAAAAAGCAGAAGTGAGATTTGCTTTGTACAGGTTTCAGGCCCCACAAACACTGCAGAAAAGTTGGCCTCCACACAGTAAACATAGATTCGAAACCCAAGTGGCTTCAATAAGTCCTGAAACTTCTGTACTTCAGGTAGTCCACATGGCTGGGTAGTAGCAACACCAGCATTAAGACATAGTTGATGTGCACGTGTACCCTGATGATGACGACTTGAATGTCTCACTTGCTCATAATGGTTCTTATCCTCATATGTTGCACCATCTTGATAGTATGTGTAATGTGCCATAGCCACTACCAGGGCTCTAGCTAAACACAAATGGTCTGTGTTTACGATTGTTGTAATTGCACACTTCTTCGACAGCCAGCTCCCAATTCAATAATGATTCTGTTCTGGCAGCTTCCGAGATGAGACCATCCGGATCCAGGTTCTGGCATCATGGTATGTATGATGTTCAGCATCACACCGTCTTCTTCCAGGCCTGTGGCACCGTTGCTTTGATCCACCTTCATAAATTCGTTTAAAATCAGCTTTCCGGTGATATCACTTAACTGCATGAAAGGAAAGTTTATATCCCTCTTCCATGCAGCACTGCCCATGTGAAACCGTATCATGTCGTGTGTCTTTACAGTTGTTGTTGTCTTCGCAATAGCAGCATCAAAGATGTCGACAACCCTGTCGTAATAGTTTGATGCCTTTAGTCGATTCAAATCCTTAAACGTAACATTGTAACTTTTAGCCTCTGTTTGGAACTTTTTACACCACTTATAGCTCCCAGGTTTTAAAATGAAATGGTCATCCTGTATGAACGAATCCTTTTGTGGCACAACAGCATCTTCAAAATCAGGCCGATTAGATGGTCCAGGTTTTGGAGACCATGGGGCTACAGATGTCAAAACAGAATCAGCGTCCTGTAGGCTCGAAGGTCCGGGCTGTGGAGACCATGGTGCATCAGGTGTTGAACTGCCATTAAAGTCCTGATTGGCCGAGATGCCGGGTTCTGGGGACTGAGGGTCATCCGCCAGTTGTCCACCGATTTGAATAATGTCATCAAAGCCCTTAAAAAGGGAAGATGAAATGCCTTGCGTGTTCAGATGGAGAAGTGTTTCAAATGCAAAAGCTTTATTTGAGCATTTGTCGACTATAAAATCCGCCAGATCTTCCATGTCATTGAAAAGTTCATTTTCTGCATCTGCCTGTGAACCATTGTAGCTATGTCCGGCCATACATTCAGGCATCCGCAAGGGCTTCCATCACAACATCCATGGAATCATCGGCCTTCTGATTGACAGCCTCGTTTAACATGTCAGTTTGCGAGATTTCAAAAAATTCCATCGGAATAGCCACTTGGTTATCATAATGATCGATTTCCCTTTCTAGCTGATCATCCTCCAATGGATTGTACCACTCGCGTTTGTGCTGTGATGACACGCTTGTCTGAGACATCTATTATAATGACAACAAATTGATATCCCTTTAACACACAGTAAAGTTGTGGCTGTATTTTAAATGTTGGTGTAAACACACACATGCACACGCACATGCACACAATTGGAATTTTATAAACAGTACATTTTATGAATTTTTACTTATTATGATGTTCGGTTTTTTGGCTATAACTTCTAAACTACTGGTCAGAATATTATGTTCCTACCACCAAAATGAGCGCATTATCTCCCCCTATTTACAGTAAAAGTTTCATGTTCCCGAAAAAATTACAACAGGGTGAAATAATTAATTTTGTAAAAAACGTACATTAAAAGGGCTATAAAACAAAAAGTACAAATCAGATTTTAAAATTTCTTGCTTCGAAATGTGTAGTATATCTTCCTCTATAACCTCTGAATTCAGAAAGTTTCAGAATTTTATCTTAAATAGTAAACGAATGTAAGCTCATTTTCTAAATTCTGCTAAGCCTATATTTTGATTTAGGATTGTATTTTAAAGTTCGGTTTTTTGGCTATAACTCCAAAACTACTGGTCAGAATATTATGTTCCTACCACCAAAATGAGCGCATTATCCCTCCCTCTTTACAGTAAAAGTTTCATTTTCCCGAAAAAATTACAACAGGGTAAAATAATTAATTTTGTAAAAAAACGTACATGAAAAGGGTTATAAAACAAAAAGTACAAATCAGAATTTAAAATTTTTTGTATAGAAATGTGTAGAATACCAGCCTCTATACCCTCTGAAAGTTTCAGAATTTTATCTTAAATAGTAAACGAATGTAAGCTCATTTTCTAAATTCTTCTAAGCCTATATTTTATTTAGGATTGAATTTTAACGTTCGGTTTCTTAGCTATAACTCCAAAACTACTGGTCAGAATATTAAGTTCCTACCACCAAAATGAGCGCATTATCCCCCCCCCCCCTATTTACAGTAAAAGTTTCATTTTCCCGAAAAAATTACCACAGGGTGAACAAATTGTTTTTGTGAAAAACGAACATTTAAAAGGGCTATAAAACAAGAAGTACAAATCTGAATTGAAAGTTTCTTGTATATAAATGTGTATTTTATCACCCTCTATATGCTCTGAAAGTTTCAGAATTTTAACTTAAATAGGAAAAAATTGTAAGCTCATTTTCTAAATTTTTAAACTGTTCAAAATTGCTATTTTGTGTGATTATGTGTAGTATGCCCAACCATTTCAAATACCTAGCCTTACTACATACTAAAACTAAAAATAAACTATATCATAAAATTTCTTACCTTATTGTAATGTTGAGCTTCTGGTGTTACTGTTGCTGGTGTTGATGATAAGGCTGCTGCTGCTGGAACAACTGTGGGCTTGGACTGCAGAGTGGGGCACCTTTTATACTTTTTAGCATAAAGGGCCTTTGATTTAGTGGACCAATCAATACACTTATCTAGATTGAACTTTGCCCCCTTGCTTGGGCATCATCTAGCCAAAATGCCCTTTAGCGGCATAGATAAGATAAGCTTATCTAGATGCTTATCTTTTTGTATGTCTTGTCTGTACTTGTACTTGATATGGACTCAGATAAGCTTAATTGCCCTTTCAAGGCATAGATAAGATAAGCTTATCTAGATGCTCATCTAGATTGAACTGTGCCCTTTGTTTGGGTATCATCTAGCCAAATTGCCCTTTCAAGGAATAGATAAGATAAGCTTATCTATAAACGATGTGATAAGGGGTTTGCTGACCTATGCTGATAGGTCCGATTTTGTCATGTGACTCATTATGAGGTGCTTTCTGCTAGATGCCCTACTTTGGTCACTTTTCAGTTGTACACCCTATGTTACGGTCGTGTTTTTAGTGCTCCTTTTCATCGGGTAAGTCCAAGTTTTCTATGCCTGTATTCTGATTCTTTTTTCGGCATGCTTTTTTCTATTTTCCCTATGTCTATTTAAATTTTGCATGTATTTTCTACCTGTTTTTTCTTGTATATTTTTAGTGTTTTTATACATTTATGCTATAGTTCTTACTATTATTAGCATGTCCAAACCTATTTTTGAATTTTCACAGAAAAAAACTTTATTCCATACATTACCTCTTCCTTACTTCCTTACTTTTCCAAGTGCCCTGGTTGCTTAGTGGTGAAATGCTGGTTTCCCATGCACATGATCCATGGTTCAAAACCCACTTGTTCTAAGGTATTTTTTAACAGTTATATTATATAGAGGGTACATCTATATGCCTGTCGTCATGAAAATAAATTCTATGACGTCATTATTCACTTTGTTATATTAACAATTGTAAAAATATTTAAAAATTTGAATTTGCCGCCATGACATCACTTCCGCTAAGAAACAAAATGGCCGCCATGACATCACTTCCGTTTCCGGCCGACATCACTTCCGTTTCCGGGTGACGTCACTTCCGTTTCTGGCTGAAACTCACCCGAGAGGGTGGGCGTGGCCTAGGAAATACTGGATTCTAATTGGTTGTATTGGGGGCGGGGCTTAGGAAATGCTGGCTTCTGATTGGCTGCCCATGGGGCGGGCCTTAGGAAATGCTGGCTTTTGATTGGCTGTCCAGGGGGCGGGGCTTAGGAAATGCTGGCTTCTGATTGGCTGCCCAGGATGCGGGGCTTAGGATAACATTATTGTGTGTGGGCATATTGCTGTATATGTTGCATGTGGGTGCACCATCAGACAGCTTAATTTGTGTTTCGACTGCTTATAAAAGGGCCATTGAACTCGTACCTGCAAAGGAGGGTGTTGCAGGATATGTCACCGCAAGCATAATACGTTACTACCATCGGGACGACGGGGAACATAGTCTCATCAGGTTCAGTCAGGACAGTAGTGCCCTTGATGCTGCCAGCTAACAGCAGCCAACATAATGATCACATATCTTCTCAAGTGGCATCTGCCATCAGTTGTCAACTGGGACAAGTTGCCATACTTCCCACCGTGATGCTAAAGGCCGACAATCGACGAGGCAAGTGTGTAAGTTGTGCAAGTTCTTCACCAGGCCTCAACAGTGAAGTCCAATTGGAATCATGGGCTTGGGCATGTAGCGTCATCAATAGGAAGGACAATGCTCAATCTCTCCTCACTATGCACACCCTTTCGGGATGGAACTGCAAGCATGTAACCTTGGGGGTCACTCCAGCTTTGGGGAAAGGTCGAAAGGGGCAATGATCATCCCAGTAATTATTACAATTCCCCGATATTGGTTATGTTAATGAGTTTAATTGTTGTTATCGCTAGCATTTCGTAATAACCTTCACCCAATAACTGGTTCTGGCGACCTGCAACATATGGTTCGTCATGAAAAATTAGATTAATTGATGTTGCCACATGGTTTAGCAATAACCATTATCTTTCAATACAGGATTGGTAATTGGGCGGTCCCTGGGGCAATAATTGACCAGGCGGTTGCATAACGGAATTCCAGGGTGGGGAGCTGGGAATGCAAGCGAAGGGAACCCTGGCACTCCGGCTCTGGAGCCCATCGGGGTAACAACACTGCTAAGCCCCATTGTTACATCTGATACAAATGTTTATTAACCCTGATTGTTTAGCTTGATTATTAGTCCTGATTGCTAAGCCTGATATGAGTGCTGCTAACCCTAGTTGCTGTACTTGATACAACTGCCGTCAACTGAATAAAAGTCTAATGATCGTTAAGCCTGGGATTACTCTCCTGAATTATCATGTGACATGACCATCACAAGCATTCATTTTGCATTGGATCATGGGGAGCTTGCCTGCCTGTGCAGTTGACATTTCAAACTGGAGCCCTCCTGCAGGCATGATATTAGCGTATCCAGAATTTTACCGTGCAAGGCCCATTAACATTCTACTTAGAATTGACATGTTCATGATGTTGACACAGCCTGCAGTCCCTTCATTGTGGTTGTCTCAAGTTTGACTGGTCAGTGGGAGGCATGGTTGAAACCTGACACAATCTCCAAGCACGAATCTGAGTTGTTTATGTAATAAATGTGATGGCAACTGTTTGGAAATGCAACTGCAAAAGTTTTGGTAAATCCAGAAAATTACCAGCAAGCATATGCTCACAGAGGAGCAACTGTGTGAGACGCACTTTCAGGACACTCATGATTGCGATCTTCAGATTGAAAGATACATCGTTTGACTACCGTTTTGGTCAGTTCCAGAGTTAGGAAGTTCAATGAGTCGGGTAACATCTTGCTTCCTTCGCCAAGAAAAGCATCTGTCAGAAATCTACACTTCAGAAGGAATATGTGGCATTTTTGTTAGAGTACGAGGAACTTGGTCACATGTCGCCAGCGCCAACACAAGCAGGTGGCCAGCCCGCTTTCTATCTTCCTCACCATGCAGTTCTAAAGAAGAAAAGCGTATTTTCGAAACTTCATGTCGTCTCAATGCATCTGCTAAATAAAGCAATAGTAGAGCGCTTAATGACAAACTGATGGTGAGCCCACAAGTGCAAGTGGACTTATTCAACCTACTCATACGGTTCAGATGCCACCCTGTGGCATTATTTAGCTGATATTGTCAAGATGTATCGGCAGATTCGACTTAATCCAGCGGACTGGTGCTACCCATGCATTCTCTGGTGTAAGGGTCCCTTAGAGGATCTTCAGGATTATCATCTTCACAGTCACTTACATCACAGTCTCTGCTCCGTTCCTTGCTAGAAGTGTTGCAGCAACTCACCAGAGCCGAGAAGGCTGAATTTACAATGGCTGCTGGCATACTGGAAAGACTTCTACGTTGATGATTGCATCACAGTTGGTGACAGTGTGGAGCAAGCCATCACCATGAAAGATCAACTACAGCATCTACTACATTGCGGAATGTTTGAGTTGTGGAAGTGAACCTCCAGCTCACTAGATGTGCTCACAAGCAGAAGCAAGATTGAAATGCACAACTTTTCTAACAGAGGTTCCTGTGCTAGGTTTAGTCTGGAAGCCAAAGGAAGATCTGTTATTGTTCACCCCTTATCTTGGTCCTGTTCCTGGGCACACAAAACGAATGGTGTTCCGTGACATTTCTAGTGTTTGATCCATTGGGACTTGTCTCACCAGTGGTCATCATTCAAGCAAATATCTTTATACAGCAGCTGTGGATTACTGGTGTAAATCGGAAAGAACAGATTTAGATGGCACTACGTGATAAACTCTGGAGATTGCCACATGTCCAGATTCCTCGCTTCGTGAATATGGTCCCAGGAGCCATCGGGCAGCCTCATTGTTTTTGTGATGCATCTGAGAAGACCTATGGTGCAGTGATCTACACTCGGTCGGAGCCTCACTGCTGATGTCTATGTTGGCATCCTGTTTAAAGTCAAGAGTGCACCCCTCAAACAGGTTAATGTCCCGAGATTGGAATTATACAGTGCCGCTCTCCTCTCACGGCTCATCTACCCAGTGAAAGAAGCTCTGCTCTTCGATGTCTCCAACATCTATGGCTGGACTGATTCGACAACTACTCTTGCACCGATCCAAAGAGAACCAGTGATGGAAAATGTTGCCAACCGTGTTGCTGAGATTCAAGAGATGCTTGCTCTCTCTCAATGGCATTACATTCAGAGATAAGAAAAACCTGCAGATCGAGTGTCAAGAGGAGTTCCTGCCAATTATCAAGCCACATGTACAAAGTAGTGGAGCGAACCCGAGTGGTTCTACCTGGCAGTTTCCGAACTTCATCCCAATCTCAAGTTCCTAAAGCAATGAAAGAAGACAAGATCACCACGGCTCAAATTCATGTCCTCATAATTGCCACCTGACAGAGAAAAGAACAGGACCTCTCACTGTTACGGAGATGGAAGCTGCTCGTCTAAGGATGTCTCATCGCCCAAGCACATTACTTTGGAGCCGAGGTTAGCACTCTGGAAAAACGACAACCTATAAGCCATAAAGGCAAGCTCCATTCATTAAGTCCTAGACTGTATGAGTGCATTCTCCGGCTGGGTGGACGTCTATAGAATGCAGACATCCCGTTTAAAACTAGTACACTCTCATTTTGCCAGCCAATTCCCATGTGACTAAAATTTTGGTGTGGCATGAGCGTGAAGAAACACTACATAGTTAAACAAGTGCTTTGCTACGGAAACTTCGCCAGTGGTATTTTAATATCAATGCTTAGAAGTTCGTCCGAAAAATTATTCACCCACTGCAAGGTCTGCTTCGGGATGAAGGCGTCAAGTCATCACCAACTGATGGCTGATCTTCCTCGAGAGTGCACCCATGTGTGGGTGCCTTTCGTCATTGCGGCCTAGATTACGCAGGCCCACTTACACTTAAAGCACGAGGTGGCTGTGGTCGGCTTGTACTATCGAAGGGGTACATTGTCGTGTTTGTATGCCTGTCCTGAAAGGCACTTCATCTGGAAGTTGTTGGAGAACTGTCAACAAAAGCATGTATTGAGGTCAGCCAAAGATTTGTTGTGCGTAGAGGTTGGCCTAGCAATTTCTACAGTCACAAAGGTACCAACTTCAACGGAATAACAAATTTCTTTCAACTCATGAAGGAGCAGGGTCCAAGAGCAACTAGGACCAGAGGTGTCAGCTGGCATTTCAACTCTCCAGCATCACCACATTTTGGAGGACTGGGAAGCTGGAGCTAAATGAGTAAAAAGCTATTTCGACTGTGTTAGTAGGAAGTCCAGTCTAACCTATTCTAAACTTTCATCTATTCTAACTCGCATTGAAGCATGCCTCAGCTCTAGACCTCTATGTTATTTAAGACCATCCCCATAAAGTCAACTACCTGACACCAGGACACTTCTTGTTCTTCAAGAACATCCAGTAATTTGAGCCAGCAGTTCTGTCTGATCCAGCCCACCTGCAGCTTGGAGATAGCTAGATTTTAAAATCGCATGTACCATGAAAATGACGTGCAGTGTAATGTTTGACATGATCTCTGGAGTCCTCACATCAAATCCTATTCAATGATGTAAGCACATTTTACCTAGCACCTAAGGTTTTAAAGATATTTTAGAGGCCCAGGCATATGCCCCGCCTGTAGAGCAAGACATTTCGTCCTGCTTGTGGATGCTGTTTCTTTTAACCAGGTTTATTAGGTTAAAGGTGGCTTAGATAATGCATTTAGCATACCTGGCCCCAGAAGGAGCGGGGTGAACCAGAGGAGGACAGTAGCAAGGGTAAGGACGGACTGCGTGGGTTGTTTTGAATGTGGCCCACATGATGTGCCAACATGAGATTGTGAAAGGCTCAAAATGGGGAATTCAGACAGATGGATCAGGCACTGGCCAAGCTAGCATCTCAGTTGAAGACCTTGTATGATCAAGTGGTAGGTCTATTCAACTAGGCTGAGGCAAGTGCACTTCCCAGGCCCACAAATGTGAAGGTAATGAATGGGTGGACAATCCACCGTTGCCCACAGTGATGAAGAGAACCCAGTCACAAACTCTGAGTTGGAAGGATGTATGTCAATGAAACATCAAAAAAACAATAATGAAGTACCAAATGTGTGAACAGCCACTGACAAGAACTCCAAAAGGATTGAGAACGACTGTTGCATCCAACATCCTGGTCTGCCCAATCTCTGAAGCGGAGTCATCGGTCTTAGCCGTATCAGAAACGTACCATCCAATGTGTTGGAGAATTTTGTCACGGGAGAAAACTTCACCAACTTTTACAAGTGGTGCTCCCATACAGAAACGAATAAGCATGAACTTGTCAGTCGTTGTAAATTGAACAATTTTGTTGTTTTTACTTTCAGCAGAAATTTTGAATTTTGGCGCCTTTAATATAAGCCTATCAGTCTATGGCGCTCACAATTGCATGATTTTCCGCATTTGACTGTTATCAGAACATTCAAGAACATACAAAATGTAATAAATGAATTCAAATGTTTTGAAAGGTTCATTAACACTTTAAAGTTGTGAAAACTAAATAAACACCACTAGAAGGCGTTTATGTTGTAGGCCCTTGTCCAATGAAAGGGCGCCTACTGAAAATAGATCCAAGGCATTCATAAATAGCACATGTGACCTTTTGTATTTCCTGTTTTTCTAGTGGTCTTTGCTCGGGAAGCATAGACCAAAGTTTTTGTATTTTCTATGGTGTTTTTACTGTAAAATTAAGTTGTTCAATTTAAATCAAACACTCCACAGTATTTGATTTAAATCACCAAGTTTGGGCTTCTGGATGCCAGTGGATTCTACTGAAGCCCATGTGAGTTTTTTCATTCAACATGCTTGGTGTGATCAACAAAAACTACAAACTTCAAGAAGATGAGCAGCAAATTTCTCCATGTCCCAACAAATGGTAGCAGAGCGTGGTTTTTGCTGTGGTTTTTTGTGAAGAAAATTAAGAAGAAAATTTCGTAGATGATCATCAACAACCTTGGGAAAATTTGGGAAATTTTGCCTAAGTTTTATTCTGCCAAAAGTGAAGAATTTGCATAGGAAATTTGTGTGGAACGTGCAGAACTGGAAATGTGTGGAATTTCCATGTTTTTCAGCTTCATTCACTTAAGAATGAGGTACCAGTTAAAACTAAGTTCACTTGATTGTTTTCTTGCTTGATTTCGTTTTGGTGGGTCCCCTGTATCAGCATAGAAATGGCTTTCAAAAATGCTGAGAGAAGTTTTAGCATCACGAAATTGTGTTCTACAAACTACCCAGAATGGGCATGTTATGCTAAAATGTTGTTTCGGGAGAAAGGTCTCTTCAAATACATCAAGGATGAAGAGAAGCTGGTGTGTAAAAGGATGCATCAAGAAGTGAAACAAAACAGATTGAACTGCGGAAAGAATGTGCTTTGGCCCTCCTCTACCTGAGGAGGTAGGAAATTAAATCCCTTATAAAGGGATTTGAAACAGCAAGGGAGCTGTGGACAAAACTGAGGACCACATATGAGCCTAAGTCTGTGGCCAGGATGAGCCACCTTAGGCGAAAAATATTTGCCCATGAGTCTCCTTCCAGATGAAGATATGTCAATTTTCATCTGCAGGGTTGATGACGCTGTCCAATTTTGTAAAAATGCGGGAGTTAACAACCTCCCGTATGAACATGCATTTCAATATCTGGATCTATTGCCAGATAAATATGAGATGGCAACACAGCTTACACCATCTACCATTGGAGGAGCTTCTAGCCAAACGTGTTGCAAAGATATTAATTGCTGAATATCAACGTCTTATTCAATAGAAAAATGGACATGGAAATGAAACTTCAAACGGTTCTAATGCGCTTTACACCGGCAAACCTGAGACTAAATCTGGAAAGTCAATGCAATGTTTCAAATGTGGAAAGTTTGGACATTTTGCAAGAAACTATCGTTCTACTTCAAAAGGGACAGAAGTAGCTGCTGCTGGAACTAATTCTGGGACCAAGAAGAAATTTTGGAAAAATAAGAAGACCAATGTCAATTTTCGAACTCTGGAACTCAAGAATCCCCCAAAGCCAACACAATTGTCGAAAACCAAAGTTTATTTGTCAATGCAGCCTACAATGCAGTACAGGTGAGCCGAGGTTCATGGTCTGAATGGTTTTTAGACTCTGGCGCAACTGATCACATTTGCCATGTTAGAAAAAATTTCCATTATTTTGCTGATACAGGGACCCAACGCCTGGAGCTCGGAGGGTCACTCCGAAGTGAAAAGTATTGACGAAATCAAGGAATTCAAGGAAATCAAGGGAATTCAAGTGAATGGAAGGCCTTTCTGACTTATCTCCAAAGCGTACTTTTTATCCCTGGGTTTCATAGAAACCTAATCAGTCTTGCAAGAGTTGCGGAAAGGGGACTAAAAATTGTGATAGAAGGGAAATTTCTTCAAATCCAACGTGTTAATCCCACTTTAGTACTTTGAAGGATCGAACAGATTTCCAGGCTATACTGTTTAAGGGCTCAGGTAGGCAAAAATGACCAAATACCAAGGATGTTGGATGACCAAGGAACCAGGACATCAAAAATCGTTGTGGAAGATGAACAAGCAGGTTTTTCTGGAGTTAAATCTACACACAGCCTAACCAAATTATGACACCGAAGGTTTGTTCACCTTAACTGTGAGGGCAATTTTCAGCTCTCCAAAAATGGTTTTGTGCATTGACTGGAAGGCCTTGAACTGGATCATCATCTAGACTGTGAAGTATGTGCACTTTGCAAGCTTACCAAAGCTAGATTTGCAAAGAATGTGGACATTACAACCCAACATCCTCTGAAGCTGGTCCATATACACTTCCTGGCCATATTTCCTGAGCCCTTGCATTCATTATACAGTCATCCTAGGATTCCATATAATTATGCAGTAGTGCATATAATTAACACAATTATGTTCTCATCTAATGCGTTACGTATAAAGGGACAGATACAGAGTAGTTTTTGTTAAATTTAATCGTGGCACCAAATGCTGTCAAGCAGAAAGGCAAACTGATTTGCGAGTTTGATCGTGGATGAGTTGTTGGTGCTCGTTTTTTTGAAATACCAGTAAATGACGTTGCGCAATCAGTTGGCATTTCACAATCAAGTGTCAAACGAATCTGGACAGAATGGCAAAGTCAAGGAAAAACCCATTTTACTGTCAGAAACAGAGGTCCAAAGAAACGGCTGACAGAAAGGGACAGGCGCAGTTTAAAGAGAATGGTGACGAAAAACCGCCGCCTATCGACACAGCAGCTAGTGAATTTGCATAACCAGACAGGTACAAACATTAGCATATGCACTATGAGACGTGAACTGCTCTCTATGCAACTACGAAGTTGTGTATCCACAAGAAAGCCCCTGGTAACAGCAACCAATAGAACGAAACATCTAAAATTTGCAAAAGACCATAAGAACTGGAATATTGAGAACTGGAAAAAGTGTCACTGGTTTAATGAATCACGTTTCACATTGTTTTGATGTGATGGATGCCAACGTGTTAGAAGAGAGCCACATGAATCACTCGACCCAGACTGCATGACTGCAACTGTTCAGGCTGCTGGCAGCAGTGTGAAGGTTTGGGGGATGTTTTGCTGATCTGGACTTGGTCCATTAGTTACAGTGCACAACACAATGAAGGCTGTACACTATTTGGAATTGTTGGACACACATGTTATGGCAACAATAAACTACTTCAATCCAGAAGGTGATGACATCTTCCAGGACGATAATGCCTGGGTTCACAGGGCTAACATTGTCCAGGACTGGTTTGATGAACAGGATGGACGTTTTTTACACATGGACTGGCCACTGCAAAGCCCAGATCTCAATCCAATTGAGAATCTCTGGGATGCTACTGAGCGGCTCATCCGCAAGGAGACCACACCGCCTTCAAACCTAGCTGCTTTGGAGGAACTTATTCATACCAAATGGTTAACTCTTGATGTAAAAGTGTTGCAGAATCTGGTGGAATCAATGCCACGATGAATGAATGCAGTTTTGAGGGCAAAAGGAGGCCCAACCCGATACTAAGATGCAGGGCTCAGGAATTATGGCCAGGCAGTGTATATTATGGTGTTAATAGAAAAACACCTCTTTTGCAAGATCCTTTCGGTAAGTTGGACATGCCAGTACATATTGCAATGCATATTTATTAGAAGGGTTGCTACCATTTGTATTAAAGGCCACTTTGAAATATTTCATCATATGTATAAAAAATATATTTTACTCTATAGCATGGAACTTGAAAATTCAATGGTTTAAATATTCATTTTCAGATGTAAAACCTCCTATAGACTTGAACCCAAGATCTTGCAAAAGGCAAGAATTTGTATGTTGCCTTCTGCTATGCTGACTAACTGATATTTTCAGAAGTTGTACAAAAAATGATGTTGTGCTTTTAAATTTCATAAGGTTAACTCAAGTATCTTATTTATCGCTTTCACCCTTTGCAAATGCTGACACAGTTGATCAGCTAAGAATGTTAATAGCATTTCATCAAACAACGTTTCAATTCAATTCAAATTTATTACCCTACAGTCAGCATTGGAATGCCATGTGGTAGGGGGTACACTGAAAACTCAAAATGTGCATTGACAGTGTATTTTTGCACATCAATGTGTAATTTTTGAGTAAATACACACCA
>JAUJYV010002033.1:0-14156 GCA_033995625.1 Ophyiulus pilosus
AAAAATTTATATTGCTCGTTATGCGAATCACTCGTTATGCGAGGTGCTCGTTAAGCGAGGTTCCACTGTATAACTTTTCCACCAAAGGGGTTCCAATCAAACTCTCTAGCATAAAAGTGAATAAGTTATCATATCTGATTAAGGCACCGAAATCTGCCATAAAATAATTCTTTCTATTTTTGGTCTTTGTAGTGATGCCTTATCCTGTCTAGAATGTGACAAGTCCAAATGTACACCACCACCAGGATGCAAGCACGGTTTAACAGGGGACCTATGTGGTTGTTGCAAACGTTGTGCTATGGTTAGGATTATTCGAGGTTCACTATAAATAATTTAAATTTTTTTTCTTTCGTTGATATGTTATTTTCTGCCTAAATAGGGGCCTGGTGAGCAATGTGGCGGAATCTGGACTCAGGAAGGAAGATGTGGCGAAGGTTTGGGTTGTTCTGAAACAAGAATGTCCCAAAGAAAAGGAAAATGTGTTCCAGCAAGTGAAGCTGCCGAAGTATTGTAAAAGTTCTTTTACATAATGCATCCATCTCAATTTAAAGCTTTTATAAAAGCTAACTTAGCAGTACAAACATATTGCCATATTTAACAACAATTGTATTGTATAATTAAATCAATGTTGAATTGTAGAAAATAAAAAATTCTGAAATTCAAAATGGTGTCAATTAGTAATGAGAATCGTAAACAATAGTTTTTGAATATTGATTGAGAAATGACTAGTTTTTTTGTTCTTTTGTTTGTTGTTTGTATACATCTATTACTTCATGGTCTGAGGGTTGTAAATATTTTCAAACGAAGTCAACAACTTTTGGAGCTTGTGTTCTTCTAAATTTATAACTTTTGCTTTTTTTATTAAAATTTTAACTCGTTTTAACTCGTTTAACCTGCTTACTCCAACATTCTAAGCTAGCATGGTCATGGTTATATTGGATTGTTCTCCTATGTTTTTAAGACAAACATGTTGAAGGTAAAAAAGTTAATTCCCCCTCCCTCACCTCCAAAAAAAAATATCATAAAAACACTAAATAAGCACTGGACGTAAACAACATTTTCAGACAGCAAAAAAATGGTCAGTTGCTACCATCACATCCACTAAGAACTGGAACCACCTCTTCCCAACGACCCCTTCCCTGTATAAACCGGTCATTTTGAGCGCCTTATAGCGCATCCGGGAATAAAAAAAACCAAGCATTGCATTGTTATTTTCAAAACAAAGTCAGAAAAAACCAGTTGCCAAAGTCCCATAGCGTAATTTATGAAAAAATAAGCGATTTCTTAAAACTGTTCCCACATAACCCGATGAACCAATAGAAGGGAAAGACCAATGGCATTACCCAACTGCCTCTGTTAGAAATGTTAATTAGTGGGTGGTGCAAAATGTGACAAAATACATTTCTCAATAGTATTTTTTTTTTAATTGTACTCAGTCTGTAACACTACCAGTAAGTATAAATAGTACCTTCCAGCAACTGAAGTGGACAGTTTTCAGTTTGCTTCAGCCAGCAGTAGCATACATCTGAGTTTGCCAAGAATGATGGGTGAGTAGACCTTAGTGATACACTATTTAATATTAAGAATTTTTAAGTAAGGGATTTTTTCTATCGTATTATAAGTAATTGAAATGACATTATATGCACATGTCATTTTGGGATGCTTGTAGAAGATTGGTTTTATGAAAACTTTCATTTGACTAAAAATGTACAATTTGGATTTAAAATTCAAATTGTATTCCTAATGAAAAACGGTTTTCTCCGTTTCAATAAACTTTTTATTACTGATATTTATTTAATTAAACTTTCCGTGAAGACAAAGTTCAAATTACTAAACAAAACTATTGAAAACTTGTGTATTTATCTATCCAATGTGCCTATCCTAAATGATATTTTCTTACAGGATTTAAAACATCGAAAATGGGATTTGTGTTGCTGCTTTGTATCGCAGTTGTCTTGATCTCGAAGTAAGTAACAGTACACTATTTCGCTTATCTCAGGTTTTCTACAATTTTTTGTATATTTTGAACAGCATCTAAATTGAGTTAATATTTTTTGACTAACAATTACAGATGTGAATCGCTTACATGCCCGGAAAAATGTGACAAATCGTTGTGCAAACCAGCCATCGGTTGCAATTATGGATTTTCTGGGGATGGATGTGGATGTTGCCAAAGATGTGCCAAGGTAACTACAATTTTATGTATCCAATTTTTTTTTAATTTAGAGAAAAAAATGTAATTGCGAAAATTTTGTTCTGTAGGGCCCTGGTGAGACATGTGCTGGGATGTGGTACAGATACGGTTGGTGTGCGAAAGGGTTAGTTTGTCAAGGAGGTTCAGAAACCAAGCCTCAACCTGGAAAATGTGTTGCTTCTACTCAGCAAAAGAATTAGGATATTCTGCGACTGGATATTTATCTAAAGATCACATGTGAATACAAAAACAACATGGGCAGCGGATCGAGCATAAACCTTTCATATAATACATGTTTTGTCTTAATTGTACTTTAAAAATGTGTACCAGATATATCTTGAATTTCACTTTTATATTTTTAGCATTTCACATGACTACTTGTATCGATATAAAATACTTTTAAATAAACATTACCACCGATTGGTTATTTTTGTGAAGTTTATACCAACGTTTCCATAATATACATATGTAATAATTAAGAACGACTTTCGCAATTTTAGTTTATAGCAAGTCCATAACAATAAGTAAATAAATATAATGGAAATGTATACGTCCTAGCAGCAGTACCAACAATCAAACAACTTTCGTGCCATTTGGAAGGTCGCAGGACACTATGACAGATGGTTTCTCTTTGTATTTGAACAAATGCTATGTATTACCCACACAATATGAATAAATTATGATTTTTCAATACATTTTCAATAACAATGAAACGAACGCTACAGATAACTTATAAAAACATACCGGTATTGTCTACTTTAGGTTTGATCAGCTTAGTATCAACTAGAAATGGGTAAGATGAATGTTGCCATTCTTTTTTGCATAATGAGATGTAAAACCATAAGTAAGAGAATCACATGTACAATGTATACGACAGAGTAATGTAGAAATGTTAATAACTGTCTTGTGTCTATTTTTCAGGCTCCATAATAGGATTCATCTTGATTCTCTGTATTGCATTTGAATTGATATCTCAGTAAGATCATGCACACACACATTTAGAATCGTTGTTAAATCTTTCATTATTTTCAATTATCTGAATATATAAAACTTACTTTTTAAAATTAAGTACAAAGGATTTTGTTTTACAGAGGAGATGCCTTAACCTGCGTTTCGTGCAACAGAAGTCGATGTCAGTCGACATCTGCTTGCAAGTTTGGACTCACTCTGGATGCTTGCAGATGCTGCAACGTGTGTGCAAAGGTATCAAACTCACAATTCTTTAACAAATTTGGAATCTCGGACCATTTCTCCTAAAGTTAAATCCATTTCTACTGTAGGGTCCTTATCAACCTTGTGGTGGACTTTACGACGTCAACGGTGTTTGTGCTTCAGATTTGAAATGCGAGGGCGATTCAAAAACCGATTTTGAAGCAGGAAGATGTATGTGTGAAGCTGATCCTTCATCTACATTAAACCCTATTACACTTTAGTATTGATCCACGTATCTTTAAATATGTGTATACAATAAAATGTTGATACATAAAACTACGTCATTTGTATATTTTTAATTTCTTGGGATCAATGATGACTCTTGATTCCTTGCTTATAGCTTTATAATCGAACGAAAACAGATCATTCAACCAGTAATAACCTTTGCCAGGCGTTTGTAGATGCATTATTAATGGCAATAACATTATTATTAGATCTGGAATGGTGTGTTGCATTATTATACACATATATTTCGGCTAGATAAATATATACTAAATATACAATGAAGTATGTATAATAAAGTCAACATTGAATTGGAAATAAGAGAATTCTTTAGTAATTAGTCAGAAACCATGATTACGAAATACAAAACTTGTGAATTTTGCACTGCTGTGCAATAAAGCAGACGTCATAGAAAAGCACTTTCAACATAACCAAACTTAGGTAAAATAATCTAAATAATCAACTCTTTCTGTCGTTTATGCTCATAAAATGTAGAGTACAACATTTCTAAACGTCCAAGTAAGTGTGTATTACTTATTTAAAAGCAGTTTTCAATAAAACAGTTATAAATGAAATACTATTATATACGTACTTCTATGTAAAAGAAATATTGATGCAGCTTGTCATAAAGAATTTCGTAAAATGGTTCATCAAAAATATGCATATATACATTGGCTATCCCTGTTTGCCTCAATAGAAAAGTGCAAATGCATTCAAAACATATGTATATATGCACAAACATATGCGATACTGGCAGGTGGTTTTTCGTTTATACTTGATGAACTAGATTAATATTGATGAATTATCAATAAACATTAATCAAGTATATATACTGAAGCCTTATTAACCAACGCTAGCTCCAACAACCATACAGCATAAAACCAACCCACTTTTCTAGTCTGCATCTACCGAAGCAATACTAACCATGAGTAAGTAGGACAAAACCGTAAAAATGTAAATAGCTTAAACCTGAAAAGTATGCTATTCTCAGATTAATCACATATAATAAGCCACCATTCAGATGCAATAATCTCTATTTTAAGCATAATCAAATGATCAATTATATTTGCAGATATGAAATCTGCGTTTATTTTAATGACCTTCTTTTATTTTAACTTAACCAAACTGTAAGTCACAAACAGGATTTCGGTTAATTCTTTTTGGTTCAGAATGTAAGATTAATTGAGGCGTTGTATTGTCATTTCAGGAGTGCTGCTCTAAGCTGCATACAACCCTGTAGTTTAGTAAATTGCACGGTACCAATTGGATGCAAATATGGTCGGGTTCCTGATGTGTGTAGGTGCTGTGAACGGTGTGCCAAGGTCTGAAAATCATTTGAAATCAACAACTACTAAATATAATCCGTGTAGCATTATGTAATTTTCTAATTTTCTTTTTCTGTTGATAGGGACCCGGTGAACCATGTGGTGGGGATTGGGACTTGGTCGGAGTTTGTGCTTCTGATATGGTCTGCAAAGTAGATAAGCCTGTTGATAAGCTTGTTGCAAATCGGCTTCAGGGAAAATGTGTATGCATCTAAGACTAGTTTCAAGGTTTTTCATTTGCCTAATAAAATGATAACATTCTGATTTGTAGCGTGTTTGACTTTGGTGTGAAATATCTTTGATTATGTGCAGAAATTCGACTTCTATCATACGTTTTATCATAGGTTAAAAATAGTCTGTTTTAAAAAATGTCCTAAGTTGAATCCATAATTTAAACATCTGAAAAGTCTCGAAGTTTATAGTTTTAAAAAGTTAAAAATCAGTGAAAAAATGAGAATCTGATTTTATCGGTGAAAAAGGGCCGTGGGTTTATAAACGTGGACAAATAATGCGACACACAAGTGCACAATTTATGTAAATATTTGTCGTTTGGAACTAAACGATATTTAATTATTATTTTTATATAAAACATGGGAATTTCGTACAATATTAATCCAACTTTACGTGGCATGTGATAACGTTTTAATACATTTAACGTTTTGCAGCTCATAACGGAATGGTTAAGTAATGCAACTCAATAGTTTTTAGGATCGCTTAAAGCATTATCGAATAAAGCATCGAAAGATAAAATATTACAGTGACAATTTTCCATAATATCACTCCAAAGGATATTTACAAAAATAGACTAAATTTGAAATCATAACTAAAATAGTACATCCTGATTTGTACGGGAAGTGATTAGAATCAGGAAATGAAATAATGTTTCAAACTGCATAATATAAATTTAGCTGAAAAATATAAATAGTGGTGAAAAAAGAAATTGCATTTAGTATCAGTTGCAGTTCGTTTACGTCAATTTGTTTAGAAATAGATGTACTACATTCTCTTCTTTGTCCTAATTTGGCATTTTGTCCTAAGTGTATATTTCCGTGAACAAATGGTCAAAGTTAAAATATAACAACATCAGTGAATAGAGCACACACGACTTCCTATTTAACTGCATTAACAGAATTCTCATAACTATAAGATTTAAGAAAAAAAAGTGGGGTGGAATAGAAATTCTGGTCGACCCTGTATATGTAAGTTACAGTTTACAAATTACATTTTGGTTTCTCGTGTGTATGCAAACACGCATAGCACGGCTGCTTGGCAGGAAAGCGTGCTGACAAATCAATTAAACTATAAATTTAAGCTAGATTTCTTGCCATGCATTAGTGCTATGCATGATTGCATAAGTATGCTAAAATATGAACTCAGGAAAGAAGATGTGCCGAAGGTTTGGGCTGTTCTGAAACAAGAATGTCCCAAAGAAAAGGAAAACGTGTTCCAGCAAGCGAAGCTACCGAAGTTATTTTACATAATGTATCCACGTATTGTAGAATTGTAGAGAATCACAGTTTACGAAAATCAAAACTTTCAACAACAATAAAGTTTTTGAATATTGATTGAGGAATGACTTTTTTGTTTGTTGTTTGTATACATTTATTGCTTCAGGGTTTGAGGGTTGTAAACATTTTCAGACGAAATCCACAACTGTTGAAGCTTGTGTAGCTGCTCTATTCTATTAGAAATTCTTCTAAATTGATAACTTTTGCTTTTCTATAAAAATTTAAACTTGTTCTAACTCCTTTAACCTGCTTACTCTAACATTCTTAGCTAGCACGCTCATGGTTATATTGGATTGTTCTCCAATGTTTTAAGAGAAACATGTTGAAAGTAAAAAAAAGCATCTCTCCCCTCCAAAAAAAAAGCTTATTCCCCCTCCCTTCCATCCAAAAAAAATTATCATAAAAACACTAAATAAGCAGTGGACGTAAACAACATTTTCAAACGGTAAAAAAATGGTCAGTTACTAACATCACATCCACTAAGAACTGGAACCACCTCTTCCCAACGACCTCTTCCCTGTATAAACCGGTCAGTTTGAACGCCTCATCCGGGAATAAAAATCAAGCATTGTATTGTTATTTTCAAAACAAAGTCAGTAAAAACCAGTTGCCAAAGTTCCATAGCGTAATTTATGAAAAAAAAAAGCGATTTTTTTAAAACTGTTTCTGCAACAAAATACCCACATAACCCGATGAACCAATAGAATGGGAAGACCAATGGCATTACCCAACTCCCTCTGTTAGAAATGTAAATTAGGGGTGGTGCAAAATGTGACAAAATACATTTCGCAATAGTATTTTTTTTTTTAACAAGTAAGTATAAATAGCACCTTCAAGTAACTGAAGTGGACAGTTTTCAGTTTGCTTCAGCCAGCAGTAGCCTACATCTGACTTTGTCAAGAATGATGGGTAAGTAGACATTAATATTAAGAATTACAACCAGCCTTATATTTTAAGTAAGGCATTTTTCCTATCACATTATATGTAATTGAAATGACATTATATGCACAATTGCACATGCCATTTTGGGATTCTTGTAAAAGATTGGTTTTATGAAAACTTTCATTTGACTAAAAATGCAAAGCTTGAATTTGAAATTCAAATATATTCCTAAGGAAAAACGGGTTTTTATGTTTCAATAAACCTTTTATTACTGATATTTAATTTAATTAAACTTTCTATTTAAAATATCGAATACAGTTGAATGCATATTGAATGCAAACAGAATTCAATTTTTGTACGAATGCAAGAACTAGCCAACTTCACATCCTGAAAAACAATTTCTGTTCCTAAATTAGACGTTTCATAACAAAAATTTGATTAAATTTCGACTTGAAGACAAGGGAAAATCACTAAACAAAATTGTTTTAAATGCTAAACTTAGGTATTTATCTATCCAATGTACCTATAATAAATTACATTTCTTACAGGATTTAAAACTTCAAAATTGGGATTTGTGTTGCTGCTTTGTATCGCAGTTGTCTTGATCTCGAAGTAAGTACTAGTACACTATTCGCTTATCTCAGGTTTTCTACAATTTTTTATATATATTGAACAGCATCTAAATTGAGTTAAATATTTTGAATATCAATTACAGATGTGAATCGCTTACATGCCCGGAAAAATGTAACAAATCGTTGTGTAAACCAGCCATCGGTTGCAATTATGGATTTTCTGGGGATGGATGTGGATGTTGCCAAAGATGTGCCAAGGTAACTACAATTTTATGTATCCAATTTTTTTTTTAATTTAGAGAAAAAACTGTTTAATTGCGAACATTTTGTCTGTAGGGTCCTGGTGAGACATGTGCTGGGATGTGGTATAGATACGGTTGGTGTGCGAAAGGGTTCATTTGTCAAGGAGGTTCAGAAACCAAGCCTCAACCTGGAAAATGTGTTGCTTCTACTCAGCATAAGGATTAGGATATATTGTGATTGGATATTTGTCAAAAGATCACATGGGAATACCAAAACAACATGGGCAGCGGATCGAGCATAAACCATTCATATAATACATGTGTTGTCTTAACTGTACTTCAAAAATGTGTACCAAATATATCTTCAATTTGACTTTTATAATTGCATCATTTCATATCACTACTTGTATCGATATAAAATAATTTTAAATAAACATTAACACCGATTGGCTATTATTGTGAAGTTTATATCAACAGTTCTATGATGTATAATATTTGCGAATGACTTTTGCAATTTACGTTTATAGAAATTCCATTATAATAAGCAAATAAATATAATAGAAGTATATACGTTTTGTAGTACAAACAATATAACAACATCAGTTCATGCCATTAGGAAGGTCACAGGACACTATGACAGATGTTTTCTCTTTGTATTTGAACAAATGCTATTCTAAGCATTAACCACGAAATATGAATGAATTAATATGCTTTTGCAATACATTTTCAATAACAATGAATTGAAATAAAATGTATACTAAATATACAATGAAATATTTATATAACAACATCAACATTGAATTGTAAATAAGAGAATTCTTTAGTAATTAGTCAGAAACCATGATTACGAAATATTTATGAATTTTGCAGTGTTGTGCAATAAAACAAACGTGATTGGAAAGCACCTTTAACATCACCAAACTTAGGTAAAATAAGCAAAATAACCAATTCTCTCCATCGTAATTTTTGCTCATAAAATGTAGAGTAGAACATTTCCAAACGTCCAAAGAAAGTGTGTATTACTTATATTTAAAAGCAGTTTTGAATAAAACAGTTATAAAGGGAATACTATTAAATACGTACTTCTATAGAACAGAAATATTGGTGAAGCTTGCAATAAAGAATTTCGTAAAATAATTCCCCAAAAATCTGTATATCCATTGGGTAGTCCTGTTTGCCTCAATAGGAAATTGCAATTGCATTCAAAACATATAGTATGTACACAAACATGTGAGATACTGGCAGGTGGTTCACTCTTATACTTAATGAACTAGAGGAATATTGATGAATTATCAATAAACAATAATCAAGTATATAAACTGAAGCCTTATAAACAAAGCTAGCTCCAACAACCATACAGCATAAAAACAACCCAGTTTTCTAGTCTGCATCTACCGAAGCAATACTAACCATGGGTAAGTAGGACATAACCGTAAAAATGTAAATGGCTTAAACCTGAAAAGTTTACTACTATTAGATTAATTAATCTCATATTCACCATATTCTCCATTATGAACATAATCATATGCTTACAGTTGCAGATATGAAATGTGCGTTTATTTTAATGGCCTGCTTTTATTTTTACTTATCCACTCAGTAAGTCAAAAATTGGATTTCGATTAATTCTTTTTGGTTCAGAAATGTAAGTTTAATTGAGGAATGGTTACCATTTCAGGTGTGATGCTCTAGACTGCATGCCCTGTAGTAAAGTAAATTGCACAGCACCAATTGGATGCAAATATGGTCGTACTCCTGATATGTGTAGGTGCTGTGAACGGTGTGCTAAGGTCTGAAAATCATTTGAAATAAACAACTACTAAATATAATCCGTGTATCATTATATAATTTTCTAATTTTGTTTTTCTGTTGATAGGGGCCCGGTGAACCATGTGGTGATGATTTTGACATGCTCGGAATTTGTGCCTCTAATATGGTCTGCAAAGTAGATAAGCTTGATGAAAATCAGCGTGGGGGGAAATGTGTATGCATCTAAGATTAGTTTAAATATGCGTTATCCTAATATTTGAATTTTTCATTTGCCTAATAAATTGATAACATTCTGCTCTGTAGCGCTATTGACTTTTTGATTATGTGCAACAATTCAAATTCGACTCCCATCATACTTTTTTGCCTCTGTAAACATCAATAAACTGTTTTAAAAAATGTCACAAGCTGATCCAATCATTTAAGCATTTGAAGTCTCGCAGTTTATAGTTTCGAAACTTCAAAAATCAGTGATAAAATAAAAAAATGGTTTTATATATGTCTGATGTGCCGCGACAAAAAGTGCCTTGAGTTTAAAAATGTAAAAAAAAGAATACGGAATAAAAGTGCACATACAGGTAAAACTTTTCCATAAGATCTACAAAAATAGAATAAATTTGAAATCATAACTAAAATAGTACATCATGATATATATATGTACGGGAAGTGATTAGAACCAGGAACTGAAATAATGTTTCCAACTGCATTCTATATGCATACAAAGCCCAGATTATGAAAATAAATTGATACGAGCTCATATATTAATTGTTTGCTCGCAGCAAATAGTCATAAATAGCTACAAACTCATTAGTACATTTAACCCGTTGTACCATTTTGCATTTATTAATACTTATTACTACCCCATGCTTCATATATGATACACTACAAAGAAAGGGGTTAACTGATATTCGGCTGATAGATATAAATAGCGGTGAAAAAAGCTAAATTGCATTCAGTATCAGTTGCAGTTCGTTTCATCCAGACGTAATATCTGATATCAGTGATCATGGGTACGTATGTCCAATTCATTTGGTTAAATTTAAACATTTTTACGTACTGTAGTATTGAGATTGTCAAATTAATAACACAACTATTCTAATCCTCAAAAACATGGCTTTTAAAAACTTTACTAAATATGAATTGGTGTCCAATTTTTTTTAGAAAGAAATGTGTATGTTTATTACTGTCATGTTTTATTTGCAAGATAATATAATTACGGATCTCTAAGTTACAATTTACAAATGACATTTCGGTTTCTCGTTTGTATGCAACCGTGCATAGCACAACTGCATGGCAGGAAAGCGTGCTGACAAATCAGTCTTAAACTATAAACTTAAGCTAGCTTTCCTGCCATGCATTAGTGCTATGCAGGATTGCATAAACATACTAAAAATATTTACATGAAGCCTCACATAAGTATGTCCTATCTAAATCTTGTTCAAAGTTATGCAAAATGAAAGGGCCTTTTCTTTTAACAGCTTTCCGAGGCGCAAGTATGGGATTCATGGTATTGTTCTGCACATTTATAGTTTTGATCGTTCAGTAAGTCTCGTTAATACTGTTTCTCCAAAATTCTCTTATTGAAAGCCGCATTCATTTAATTAATTAGTGTTGCTATTTTATTTTGCAATTAAAGAAATGATGCTGCTATCCGCTCACCAACTTGCAACAAAGCTTCTTGTATAGAACCAGAAGGTTGCAATTATGGAATTGTCAGCGACAGTTTTGCCTGTTGCAAAAAATGTGCTGCGGTTTGTAAAATAATTTTTGTGTACTGTACATTTGTTTATGCATTGGTATTTTTACATTACACAAGCTATATTGTTTTATTTTTTTCCATAAGGGTCCTGATGAGCAATGTGGTGGACTTTTCGACAGATTTGGCCCATGTGGTGAAGGCTTGGTTTGCGAGGAAGATTCAGAAAATGATCATGGTGGACCAGGAAAATGCATCAAAGCTTAAGGGAAATAGTACTTCTAAAGCTGATCAATTTTGTATTTGAACTTTAACTACAACATTTATTGTTTACCTCCGGTTTTTGTATTACTATTAATAAAGCAAGATCTTTATGAAATTTTAAAATGATCCTTAATTTTGATAGTCTTACAAGTTGAATAAAGTAATGAAACTAAAAATAATACTGCATTGTATTAAATAAACTGTTGGTTTTCGGAATAGGGTCATATTTACCATACAATATTCCATATATGATATTTCATGGAATCGTTTAACGTTCATGTATGGATGAAATTAGAACATATTGAAATTGGCCATATGTGGGTATACATGTTCAGTTTCTGATATGTCCATACAAGACGTTTTCCATAATAGCTGTCACATATTTACGCATGCGCACTCATGACGTTCAGTTAGTTCATTCTGCTTCTAACGTTAAGGTTAACGTTAAGGCGTTGGCTGGTTCAATCTCTCTAATGTAGTTAGAAATAACGTACATTATATGGTATGTACATATGTCCAATTCATTTGGTTAAATTTAAACATTTTTACGTACTGTAGTATTGAGATTGTCAAATTAATAACACAACTATTCTAATCCTCAAAAACATGACTTTTGAAAACTTTACTAAATATGAATTGGTGTCCAATTTTTTTTAGAAAGAAATGTATATATTTATTACTGTCATGTTTATTTGCAAGATAATATAATTACGGATCACTAAGTTACAATTTACAAATGACATTTTGGTTTCTTGTTTGTATGCAACCGTGCATAGCACGACTGTATGGCAGGAAAGCTTTCTGACAATCAGTCATACTATAAACTTAAGCGGATTAGTGACCGAAATAACCGGACCAAAAACATGTACGAATGTACTGTCCGGATTTGTTCTTGACAATTTGGCCCTAATAAATGGCTGCCCAGATTAACCAGTGTCCAGATAAAGCGGAATATAAGAACACTCCTATAAGAAAAGAGCCGAGAAACAAAATCCTATGTAAAAAAAAATGTTTTCGCAAACACGATAGAGATCATAATTCATTGCCTTCCGGGTGTCAGACGTTTGTATCCCCTCACCCCTTTCGTTCGCCCAGCATCCGGTCGCCCATCTTTGAGTGACAACCTGGAGTGTTTTTGCTCTTTGAACTCCACCGACAAGCGGCTCCTATAATTTTCCATTGCCCCATAGACACTTTCTACTTTTTCGATTTTTAGCATCATTTTTACTTCTCTGGCCAACTTTTCAGAAGGAAAAATCGAGATTTTCCAAAGGCAAAAAAAAAGGCGCGAAAATGGATGAGGGATGCGATCCCCTTCTCCCAACAGCCACCCTCTAAAAGTTCTCTTTCGCATTTTTACCTTCGTTTTTACTTTTCTGGACAACTTTTCAGAAGGAAAAATCGAGATTTTCCAAAGGCAAAAAAAAGAAAAAAAGGGGCGAAAAATTTATTTTCGCTAAAATTGGAACACCGTTCAGAATACACAACCGGACCTTACATACATTAATCTACTTAGGTGAAAAGATGCTATAGGGCCATATTTGCATGATTTTCCATATACGTCCTTAAAAATAATTTGTATAAATATATCCAAACAATATATATGGCAATTTGTCATTCTCCATATATGGAAGAAAACTTGGACATAGTATTATTTCTCAAGATATGAAAATGGACTACAGTAATAAGAAATTCGGACATATGGGCAGAGGAGAACTAGGGCACATTGACATACACACTCTTTTGTAGGGTCATATATGGACAAAAATGGTTAAACCGGTATGTATTACCAAACGTGCCCCATTTCTGATTTTCCCATATCCTATATCGATTATGTTTGAAATTTTTATAACATTATGGTAAAATAAACGCTGTTTAATAGACAATTCGAGAAATAACCAGCCGTTAACTTTAATAAGTAAATACGATTTTGTGGAACACGTTCGAAGCAAAGCGCGAATAGTACGAGATTCTGGCTAACGGTTAATTTCTAAATACACAAATTTCCCGTTAATCGTGGATTAGCTAGTTTCGAGGTGACTATATCAATAATTGGTAATCATAAGTGATTTTTTAGTAAAAACGAAGGGTCTCATACAAAAGATTCAAATCTCAACGGCTGTCATCGGCAATATCCATGTACTACGATCGACGTTTTCCGTAAATTTCTAACCGTAAAATCTAAGTTCCCTGAATGTGCGATGTAGCTTCATACTTTACACGATCAAACATCTAATTTTGATTAACCTAACCGCTAAATATTAATTAAAAATTG
>JAUJYV010002034.1:0-14156 GCA_033995625.1 Ophyiulus pilosus
GACCTCGACCAGGGAGCGAACCCCGCAACCTAGGATCGAGAGGCGAGCACGTAACCCACTCGACCATCGGCGTCGGCTATGCAAACGGGCATATTACTTGCCGCTGATGAATTTGCACCCTAATAGACTAATACCAAAAACAAAAGCAGTAGTCCTACGTTAAAAAAATATGCCCAAATAGCAAATAACACAATAGAGAATTTGAGCCATCCAACGTTAACGAAACGATAACGATAAAGATAACGAGAAACAGCGCTGGCGACCCAGAATGTCAAGGACTACCCTATGCGTAGCATGGCATTCCGAAGACATTCCAAGCCTCAGCGCTATATATTGTCTCTCTGATTATAGTGATAAGCCAAAAAAAGTTGAAAACTTAGGAAAGAAATGGAACAAGTAAGGGGAAAAAAATGAAAACAGATCTGAGGAGATATTGGACACTTTTTAATCAAAATTAATTCATACTTTTAAGAGAACAGTACACTGAAATGTGAGGATTATAATATCCTGTATGAGGAATGGAACTGCTACTCATTGTCCTTTCTTATTCTATGTCGGTGCAGCTTTAACGACGCCAACTAAGGCCGGTCGAATAGTCCTTTCGTGGAGTTTGTAGCCGATTTTGGTGACCACAGCCACTGTGCCAGCTACCTTTCCTTCTACGACCTGTTCAAAAAGAGCCTCGTGCAAATTTGGATTAAATTTCTCTCCTAACGGATTAATTGGCACAAGTCCATGTGTACGGAACACTTTTTGGAGCTGCGTTTCGGTCATCTGCAGGCCTTCAAAGAGACTTTTCAGGTGAGGATTTTTGTTGGTCAGTTCTTCAGATGGTACGCTTGTTGTTGCCCTCTGGAGTACATCAGCCACATCCAGCAGGTCTTTGCAAAAACCCTGAATCCCGAATAGTTTGGCATCTTGAATTTGACGTTGCATCCTCTGTCGCACATTCTCTGTCTCCGCCAACGCACGTTTGTACTTGTCCTAGTAATAGTTAAAAGAAAAATGTCCTCCACTTTAATGGTTTCCAAAGCCAGCAACTGAGCTAGTTATAATCTTACATATTGGTGAGGTTAGGATAAAAATTTTCATAATTAAATTTATTTTTTATTCATTATGTAATTACTTTCATAAACTGTTGCGAGTGGAAGAAATTATCAGAACAACCTCATTATTGTTACATAAAACTAACTCCACGAATCCTGGCAAAGAAGTAATTTTATGAAAGATTGATCCTGTTGAACTTAAAAATGCTTATATGTAAAACAGCTACAGAAATTGAAATAGGAAAAATTGAAAATGCATACATCTAATACTCCGATCTTTTCTAAAAGAGATTCGTTTTCTTTTGCAAATTCAGCCTTCTGCAAATTCACAGGACTTTCTGCGTCAGTTTGAGGTGGATGTGCATTTTTTGATGCATCACTTCCATCATCTGGACTTTTGCTTTCTGGATTTGTCGTTGAAGATGTCAACCACCTACGCGACCACCTGCAATTTCAAACCAAATGTTGAAACGTTTAATGAAATAGAAATGTACTTGCATGAGCATCAAAGTGCAAGTAAACATTTATTCATTTATATAATTTATTTCATCAATTTTCATTTATTTCAAAAAGAGCTTTACCCCTAACACTAACAATTTCATTTGAGTGCCTCACACATTTCATAAACAGGGGCATACATCGTAAAATATACTTGAAACACCACGAAATTGAATTTTACATTCAAATGCATGGATGATGCAATAATCAAACTCATTAAACTTCGTACAATGATGCGTTCCATACAATAGGTACTGACAAGAATACACTCATATTAGAGAAATTGTTTATAGGTGTCTTTGGCCACAAACTACCAACTTACCTGGACGCAGGAATTCGAGGAATATTTGTATAAGTAACATAATTTGCTGCTCTGTAAACTTTCATGCACATGTTAGCGGTGGCCATTTTTTAAATGAGAAATTTGTATTGACGATAATAAGGTAGAAAGTGATGCTGATTTGAAGGTTGAATTTCTGCAGCAAACGCTGCAAAGTTGCGATATTAGCTTTCGATGCTTTTCCATTAATTGGGATCGGAAAAAATAAGTGGACTAAAGGCTAAATTAAAAATAATTTCTAACTTTTAAAAAATAAATGTCTAGCCGTTAAATAAAATAAATGGCAAACGAGTTAACATAATATGAGTTGTATTAAACACTCGTTCAGTGAGAGTTCCAAGATGGCGCTTGCATCATGAAAGTTCTGGCACATTCTGTAGTAGAAATCAGCTGCTGCTGCAAATAATGTTGCTAGTGTATCTCAAAGTTTTGTTTGGTCCCTGTTAACACCTAAACGGCGTACGAGATGGAGCAAAATACTGCTATAATTCTTCAGCAGAAGGTAATATATAACATTTGAATGACAAATGCATGCCTATCACGTCTAGATCGAGTGCATGGCTATTTCAATTTTTGATATACGTAGTTCTAATCATATCACTTATTTTAGCAGCTAATATTGTATGTTGTCACAGAGTTTACATAAATCTTTCAGTTAACAACTAAATTAAGAAGAGATGTAACATTTATGCACCACTAATTGAACTTCCTTATAAGTAAAATACGAGGTGTGTTTTTAAAGTAAAGACCGGCTAATAGAGAGTTTGAGCCATCCAACGTTAACGTTGTCGTTATCGTTAACGTTGGATGGCTCAAACGTTGGCCGTCTCGAAATAAACGACACCATGGCCAACAAACCTCACACAGTTTCCTGTGAACTTCAATAGCACTACGGTTTGTGCTAACCACAATGTGATCACAGACTGTATCTCACAGTTGTTGGGATTATTTTTAAACTTGCTAAACTTATCTTGTAAGTCACTGCTAAATATTGGTTTGCATTGTGCTACTGAATCATATACCACTTGAAGATACAGTAACCTGCACAATCTCGCTTGTCTGTTTCAATTAACGGCAATTTCAAAATGACCATTACTTTAAAAACGTATGCGTCTCGCAATATGCCAAGTAATAGTTATAATTTTTGTTTTCCAATTTTTATAATTTCAAAATATTAGAATGAAAGCCAAGAAGATGAGGCCAAAGAACTCCTATCACCCGCTGTTGTTGTCAAAGGTGTCAAGTCGAAGGCTGTGGTCAAGTATTCAGCTGTCGACATGCCAGCTCCATTTTACAAACTGCAAAGCAATACAGACCTAAATTTACCTCCTAACAATTGGCTGAGGGAAAATGATATTGGAGAGATGTTGAGTCATTTTCTATCAACAGGGAATAAGTCAAAGCTGCTCTCCAGGTATGATTATAACATTTTTATGATTTTTATTCGATAGTTGAATTTACTGAAAGGAAAAGCCGTCATCGTGCTGTGAACTTAGGCTACTACTTAATCAGAAATACGCTTAATTGTCTTTTGCAGTTTCCATATGGCCAATAACTTCCCTGATTGCATTGGTGAAGTAGACGTTGTATCTGGCGCGGAGGTAGGGGAGAAGCCTGTTTTTAAAATTGCAATTTCATGTGAGAGTATTTGATGATCAATATCGCAAAAATGTACTTTACAGAACATTAAGCGGTTGTTAAAAATTCCTTATGGAAATGGTGAAGTGAGCATGATGGTCCATCGTCTAGGTAACACACTCTTGTTGGAGGATTTCGACATTCATCGTCATCTGTATCAAGCTGCTAAGGTACTTAAACTTGCAATTGTTTGAAAAAACAAGGATGCCAATAATTAATATAATAAATTTTCTTATCGAAATGTGATCAAATTCAGAAAGAATGGGAATGGTTGAGAAAATTCTTCATTGAACATATCTTGAAAACTCTGCGTCAAAAGGATAACGCCTGCTTCAGGAAGAATCGCAGTCGTGGTTACTTACAAGATAAAAACATGCTTTCAAAGTTCCTGTATTACAGGTTAGAAGATCAAAACTTATTATAACTTATTTTGAACTTATTTCAAAAATGTTTTCTGGAGTTCTGTTATTACTGTTTTTTTTTTGTTGTTGTTGTTGGAAATTGCTTATTTTATTGTCTCGTCAGTGTTGCAGATATAGAATCGCAGGACTCGCTTGTGCCAGACAGCCAAAATATTTCAAAGGAAGCGTCTCCAGCAACCAATGACAACCAGCGAGTTCCAGCCACTCATGGTGCTGCACAAGCTAATCCTTTTCCTTTGCTACAAGAAGAAATGGATGCTCTAAGCACAGATCATGACTACCAGAGAAATGTGTTGTGGACATTTGAGGATATACAGATGCTAATAGGCACAGATATGCCTATATTTGGGGGAGGAACTCATCCGTGTGTAAGTCTAAGGCTCAGGTAAGTGTCAACATAATATGGATAGATTTTTTTTCACATTTTATGCATCTGTGGCGTTACAATGATTTTATTTTTCCCCGTTAGAGATATTACGAAGCCCATCAACGTTTTAACAGGCTTGGATTACTGGCTTGACAATCTCATGTGCAATGTGCCCGAAGTAATGATGTGTTATCACTTAAATGGTATAGTGCAGAAATATGAGCTGATCAAAACGGAAGACATCCCTAAGATGGACAATTCTAAATTTTCGCCTAAAGTAATTAAGGACATTGCGCAGAACATTTTATCATTTTTGAAATCCAATGCCACCAAGGCTGGCCACACATATTGGCTCTTTAAAGGTTAGTATATATCTCGTCGGCGGGTTCTCGTTGCATGAAATTCTTGCTACGTAATTGGCAAAGTATTCATGAAATTTTATTGGGATTCAATTCAATTCAACTCAGTACCCTACAGTCAGCAAATAAATGCCATATGGTAGGGGGTGGGGGGGGGGTAGGGGGTGGTACCCAATTTCAGGAGAATGCTCCTACGTCAGTAGCGACTTGGACATCATTGTTAGATTGAATTTTAACCAAATTAGGAGAATCGCCGGGTAGGCTATTCCATCGTCTAATCGCATGCAAAAAGAAGGACCAATAGTAAGCATCCGTCATGGCACGAAGCTCGGTCAAAGGATTTGAGTGATTATGTCTACTCCTAGAGTGGTCGTTAGGCGTTAATATATGGGAACCAAGATGTGAATTAGGAGAAAGATTAAAACATTTGAATAACCCCATAGATAAGGTTTTGCGTTTGGACCTCAACGTGTCCCAATTTAGAGATTGGAGCATTTCTGTCACACTCGCAGAATGTTGATAACTGCCCTTAACTTGGGATATTTAACTACAAAATTTGTTTAATTTGCAATTACTGCGTTTAACCGGTCATAACTTGCAAAGTTAATTAAGATTTGGCAGTTAATGACCGTACCGTTTAAAACTGTAATTGGGAAATCCTAGTTTTGCGTTACTGAAAAATTCGACGTTTTCATAATTTTAGCAAAAGATGACGATGTCGTCAAGTTATATGATCTTACAACCCTGTGTGAGGACGCCGTGGACGACAAAGAGCAAAATCCCTTTACCGTTCCGGTTGCCATGTTGCTCTACAGGGTAGCACACAACATGAAGTCCTCCAACTCTAGCAAATCCCAACAGGAGACGATCTGCACCCTCCTGAAGAATTGCCTAACACTGCTGAACAAGAAAAAGTATCCGCAGGTATGCCTTCACAAGAATTTGGCAAGATACCATGCAGCGGTAACTCATTTCTCCACTAACAACACACATTTTTACCTACGACTTAGGTGGCCACTTCAGCACATTATTTACTCTCAGACCTATATGTCCCCAGCACTCTAGATCTTCTTTCCCTCGTCCTGCCTCCTGAGCCAGAGTCGGATTCAGAAAATGATTGCGACGACCCCACGGCTCCCGACGACGAGTACGATCAAGAGGAAAGTTGCGCAGCAAGCTCCTCCGTCAGCGTGAAAGCACTTTGCCGCCCGGAACTGAGAAGCCATGCTTACTCTAGCGCCCGTCGGCACGATCCGGATTTATCGGCAAGCTTAGAAAATCGCTGCCTGATGGCCTTGCGGAACTTGGAGCAGGGTTTGATTTGCCTGGAATTGGATCACGAGGAACATCCACAGAAGGACAGTGCCACGGGCGAAGAGAGAAAAGAAAAACATCGGGATGAAACTCAGCAACAGGCGAAACCATTCCAGCCTATTCCTCTACATTATGAATCCATCGCTTCGCCGAAGAAGCAGAGCACGTCTGAAACTGACTGGGGCGTATCTGGTGGAAACCTGCCCTTGGCGCCTAGAGCCAATCAGTGGCTGTTGTCCAAGTCATGGCAGAGTTTCTACATGGGACTCTTGTTTCAAAAAGCTAGCATTTCTGCTTATGCAATGGCGCAGTGCCTTAGCGATAAGAAACAAGGAGAAGCACTGCGATATATCGAGCTGGCTCTAGGTTGCTATGGTATGTTCATTCATTTCCTGTTCCAAGTTCAATTGTTTATTGTATATGGTGATGGAGTCGCCAAATTTCTTTAATTGAGGTTCGCAGGCCTCCGATGTTGACATCTTTAACCTTTTTAAATGAGTTAACTGCATTTTATTCAGGGAGTACCTTTTATTAGAAACTGTGTTATAAAATGGCACGAAACAAGTTACTTTTATTCAAAATGTAATGGGATTCTTTAATTGCAAACCCCATTTTTACGTTTTTACTTGCCGTAGCAAGTTATGATAAAAGCAATTTTCTCCGATGCTCCTAGATGCTATTGAGCAAATAGTGCACAGCGTATCCCAACCGAAGCCTGAGGAGACGCCGCTGGCATGCTGTATTTTTGGGCTTGCAGGGGACATCCATTTCATGTTGGTGCAGCACAGCACCAATTTAACCCAACTGCAGGAACAATATGAACGGTTTTCGTCCTTTGAAGTTATCAAGTCGAGCTGTAGGAATATTCTGAATCGAGAATGCTGTAAGTTAGCCATTTTAAATCTTTTCTCTGGCATGTAAGGCTTAGAAAAATCGGTGTTCGATTGTCATTCCTTTACATTTTTGTAACCGTATTTACCCGTGCAGCCTCGTACAAATATCACACTGGAAACCACTGACCCAACTGCCTCACGGCTCGTTGGTCAGTGGTTTGAGTGTCATATTCCATGATGCAGGGCTTTATTAAAAATACAGTTTAATACTTTATTAGGGCCGATCGTTAAATTACCAAATACGGGTTGCTATTTTTCCTGTATATTTTCTCTTTAAAAATATTTTTTCGGAATTTCATCTAAATTCTATCTAATGCGCTTCAAAAGTTAACAGGAATATATTTGTTACAGGTTATTCATGGGCTGTGAAATTCAACAGCAAGCTAGAGGATAGCATGATTCTGAGTGCCAAGTGTTACAAAGCCGCACTAGAAAGAGCACACGGCGCAGAGGAGAAGATGAGGCTAAACAAGCGAATGGGGAACATCCAGAACGAGTTGGGGGTGTACTACATGAGCCAAGCGCATGCACTTTATAATGAAACTGGTAATTATAATTTCTCTAACTTCAAGGATATGAAGTCATTGTGACAACATTTTATAAATATTTTTGCAACGTTCTTGACAACGAATTTATTATTTTGAAGGTGAACTGTCTGAGCACATCGAAAATTTGTGGAAGTTAAGTGCTCAATGCTTGGAGGTAGGCGCAAACATTTTCGAGGAAATCCAGGACTTGCCCAACATTGCTCTTCTCAATTCCAACTTTGGACGCTTGATGAGGCTGCAAGCTTTATGCTATGCACCACAAGACCCACCGAAGGAATTCACAGCCAAAGAAAGATCGTTTTATGAAAAAGTAATTTTGTTTCTCGCCTTAAACGCATGTACAGTAGAACCCTGTTAAGAAGTTTTCAAGGGACCGGAGATTTAAAACTCCTTATGTTGAAAAACTTATCAAATGGGGAAACGTATATCAAATCATTCTCAATAAAACGTTGGCAATCACCTTTTTCTTGTTGCAGGCGATCACCTTTTATCAGAAAGCCATGAGTGCATTGGATGGCAAACAGAACCACTCTGGCATCCGGGAAAGCATTTCCTGGGACATATCTACCACTTATTTCACGATGGCCTCCTTGCTGCAGGATTATGCGCCTTTGTCGGTCAAGGCCCAAGAAGATGTGGTCAAGGACATCACCTCATTTATGCTGAAAGCTCTGAAATACTGTGATATAGAGACGCCAGGACCACGGCAGCCAGTATATCAATTTCGAGTTGCCACGATTCATCATCGCTTGGGTTCGCTCAATCATCATTCGTACCGAAAAATGGTGAGCTAAATGCAATCGCCACGTTTGTAGATATGTATAAAATATCCTCTATCATAAGACTTGTTATTGATTTTTTAGCCTGTCGAGGAGTCTAAACGAAAGCAGTACAGAACGCTAGCTGATTTACATCTGCGGAAAGCTGCCAACTTGATGTCTATTTTGGAAGATTCTACGGAATATCTGAATGTTCAGTTGGAAAGGATTGGACTCTGGGAACATCACCTATCTGGTAATGAAGGAATTTGTGAAATCTATCAACTTTCTTAAATTATGTTTTGAGATTACTGCCCAAGATTCTGACCCAAAATTGTGGGTTTTTTTAGGATTACTAGGAAATCCTGCCAAGTTGAAATGCCTTCACACTATATTGGAACTAATCCTCGCAACTATTCCTATCGTGCAACTGATAAAAGACCAACGGTTGCAGGACAAAAGCAAGCTGGTCAAGAGTGGAACTAAAATTCCAATAGAACAAGGCTGCCAAGAAAAGGAGGAATCAACTGTGGGAATCTGCGATGGCACCAATGACAACAAATTGCTGCAGTTGCTGCAAGAACGATTACAGTTTGTGCTGTTGAATTTCATGAAAATCCATTCTACCAAATCTAAAAAGGGGTAATTATATTTCATATTTTTATGGGCAATGCGATGCAGTCAATGATTAAACTTCATGCAATCTAAAAGTGCATGACGTTAAGGCTAGGTGCAGCACTAGCGATTTTTTCGTGGATGATTAAACTATTTGATCACCCAGAAATTGCTTGTCGGTTTTGTTAGGCGCGCACTGGCGATAATAGTTCGCGAGTTTTAATTGCAAATAACACTTTCCGTTTGGTGATTAAAAAATCGCTAATGCACTCCTAGCCTTAATTTAGCAAAATTAGGAAACTAAACTCTCCCAGCCATGTTTTAATCTCTGTGGACACACAGCAAGCGATTCAGTCTCGTAGCACATGTTAGCATTCTACAAAAATTCAACAGATTATCTTTAGAATTTAGATTGAATTAGTTTTGTGACCATTCCTAATATAAGTAAATGGCATCAATTAATCCAGAATCTTGGGATGGACTATTTTGGTCATATATTTAGGATTGCCAGTATTATGCAGGTCCCAGCAAAGCCGGGAATTGGCCCAGTTGAAATAGAAATTGCATTTTTAATTAAGATAAATCACACTTTTAATGCAGAATAATTGCGTTTGTACCTTAAAAAGCATACTTTTACATAAGAAAATTGCACATTTACCTTTGGAAATTCGCACTTTGATCTAAGAAAAACAGTGCTTTAATTTATCTTAGAAAAATCGAACTTTTTGTGCAGAATAATTGCGTTTGTACCTTAAAAATCACACTTTTACTTGATAAAAAGGTACAATATTACCTAATAAAAATCGCAAAAAAAAAAAAAAACATTTCTAGAGTAAACGAATAGTGAAATTTCCCTTTTATATGTTGCTAATTTTGCTTGGATTTAAAGGGGGATCTATCCCTAATATCCCCCTCCCCTCCATATATACGGCCTTTTTTATATATTTTTCGTTTGGTTACTTTAGGAAATTTTACTTTTTCAGTTCAAAGGTATCCCTTAATTAATTCTTAGCCATTGTACAATTTACAAAGTACAATTTTATGAGCTTGCTTTGTATTGAATTTTAAGTTTTATTTCGTGGATGACCTTTCATACTTTCTTAAATCAGACGAAATTAATAGACCCATTATCTAAAGCGCCGTTTATTATTAGCGCTAAAAATGTATTGACAAGTAGAAATTTTGTGTTCACGTTGGAATGTTGTCTAGTATTTGGACCTACTCGCGTGTGTTAAGTCGAGTTTTTTTTTATTCGTGTGTTCCAGAAGTGATCCAAATTTAAACGCTTTCAAGAAGATGTACAACGAATCTTTGCAGCAAACGATCGTCGACGGATCCTTTAATGTCAACGTGTTTCTGCAAATATTAGTAAGTGTGCAAGAAGACTTATGCAATTTATTAGCTTCAGATTTTAAGCGCTGAGGAATCTCTGTAAAAAAATAATTTTTGTCTGAAATCTAAAATTTTAAAAATAAATTTGTATATATGTAAGACATGTGCAGGTGCTTTTTTGTAACGTTGGGTAAATATGAAGATTTTAGCAGGTGACATCGGTGATCCATATTCTACTGAAATCAAAGTATATATAGTAGATTTAGATTATTTAAACTAGTTATATAAATGCAGCGCAATATCCGGAGTTTATAAAAAAAAAATACAGGCATTAATAACGACACTTAATTAGTAACATTTATTTTATCTATGAACAATTAATTATAGTAATTGGCATATCTATAAAGTTAATTACCATAATTTGTAAGTAATTTCTAAAAAAATGTGTCCATTCTCGTTGCTCAATGTACTGCAGTCTACAAAAGTGTATGTATGCAATTTAATTAATGTACAGGTTAATAACAGGTTGTATGTATATTTTAAAAATTTCTCACTGACTTGGTACCGATCTGAAATTGCGGGTTTAGAGCTGTTAAATTTGGAAAACTTGAAAAATTTAAAACATGAAATACGAGGTTTTAGTGACATAAACCTAAAACAGATTGTTGTATAATGTTCTGGTCTTAATCTAATCGCTACACATGTAAATATAAAGTACATATCTATAAATCGAGAGTTTGAGCCATCCAACGTTAACGAAACGATAACGAGAAACAGCGCGGGAAGCCCGGAATGGGGTAGTCCTTGACATTCCAGACCGTCAGCGCTGTTTCTCGTTGTCGTTACCGTTTCGTTAACGTTGGATGGCTCAAACTCTCTGATATCACAGCATATATTAACGTTTTTTCTACATTTTTGATGGCTTACATAAGTGAAAACTAGTGATATTCATATTTTTTTTAAATTTTATACAAAAAAAAACAATTTGCAAACTTACTCAACATTTTCTAGCTCTTAAAACATCCTGTATAAATTTATTTGTAACCTCGACGATTCGGTTTTGAAAGCAATTTTAATGCCTAATTTACAAATTCGTCTTCCCTGACTAAGGGCCATAATTGCAAAAGATTACAAACTTTTAAAAAATAAGTTCAGGAGACCATCTGTGGTTTTTGCACTAATTTTTTAGCTAGCTAATTTTGTTTCCATATTTGGATGTGTGCTGCATGTGTCCAGAAAGTTGAACAAAAATGATTTAAATTTATGATAACATAAATTTAAATCATTTTATTCATGTTCAAGATTTTAAAAAAAAAGTGCCATGGCTGATAGAAATCACCTGTTTCTATGCACATTTGATGGTGGGGTTGCAGGAGGCCCCTTTGGCGTTGTCTTATTTCTAATTTTGTAAGTGGAACCTGGTAACTGGTTCACTTTGATCAGTCAGGATGACCATGATTAATCGAAGAAATAGGATGGATTTATGTCTTGTCTTCGTAACAGTGGTTATGCAAATATCTTTGGATGCGCTAAAAGAATTCGGCATCACATATATCATACCATTTTTCGTTGGTAAAAAATGGCCCTTGAACGAGATTCGTCCTCCGTCTGTCGAGTGGGTTAAAGACTGCATTGACCCAGTACTGCCTTCCCTTGAAAAAATACAACTGTCTGTCTGTGTACGAATAATATGTTGCATCCAGGTTTCTGGGCAGTGGTTTGCTGTCAAGGGCGTTGGGAAATTCCTTACTGATGAATTTAGGATAGCCGGGCAAGCAGCAACCGTCTTGACCTTTGGAGACATTGTACCCATATACCTAGAGAAAAAAAAAGAATGATGCATTATCCTGACTAAGGCCTGGGCTGACACCCCCGCATATTTCCCCTCGAAAGTCCGTGTTGAAAAATTATGCATCCCTTCGTATTGTCAACTTTAGTGCCACTTTGTTTTCATTGGGAGCATATGCCCAAGTGAACTCGTGAACTTTTAAGTAAGATTTGATGTTGTCTTTCATGTTGGGCATGTTTCGATCATGTGAAACGGAGAAGTGTTACGAAAACAAAATAATAAACAAACGATTTTGGCTTAAAAGTTAACACTTTCAAATCCATCTATTCAGCCCTGAAACTCTGTGCTCATTTGTATACTTTAGGAATTTCATGGAATTTTTGAAATAGGCCAAGTAAAGTATTCAAAACAATTAATTAGCCTTATTCTGATTCAGTGGTTTTTGTGGTGTATAAGCCTCATCTTTTTAAAGATCTTTTTAAACATTGCACGGTTGCAGAAATGTTGGGAATGCAGTTTTAAAATATCGTTGGGTGTAAGGCGAATTCTAGAAACCATATAGTCAGTCAGTCGTCGACGTACGACAATGGAGAGTTTGAGCCAGCCAACGTTAACGAAACGATAACGGTAGCGATAACGAGAAACAGCGCTGACTGCCCGGAATGTCAAGGACTACTCTATGCGAAGCATGGCATTCTAATGCCATTCCGTGCCACCAGCGCTTTTTCTCGTTATCGTTTCGTTAACGTTGGCTGGCTCAAACCCTCTGTATTGCGCCAGACAACGCCTTAACGTTAACCTTGACGTTAGATACGTAATGGGAGGAGCCACGGACTGAACTACCCAATGAACTAACTGAACGTCATGAGTGCGCATGCGTGGTTCTTGCCGTCCCGCCTCTAACGTTAAGGTTAACGTTAAGACGTTGACTGGCTCAATCCCTCTAATGTCACGACACATCATATGCCATCTACTCTCTGAACATACATTTTTAATGGGATTTTTATTCACAAATAGTGTATAGAAGGTAGAGAGTTTGAGCCAGTCAACGTTAACGAAACGATTACGAGAAACAGCGCTGGCGGCCCAAAATGTCACTTTAACAGAAATGTGTCAGAAAGCTGATAAGCTGACATTTTTTAAATAAAATAGCGAAATGCATGAGGGAATTTGAATGTTCAAACTTGTCTTATGGTGCAGTGTTCAACTACAGATGCTTCAAGTTCATATGATAATGTACTTACTAAATTCTCCTTGAAGAAGTACAGATTTCCGTCTCTCTTGTCGAAGAACACAGTGTCGATGTCTCTAGGAATGTTGGGGAACTTTGTCCCAGGGATTTTACGAAAATCTTCGGTAATGTTTCTGGGATATCCTGGGCTGACCTTATCTTCTGCACTGTCGTATTTCCAGTACCATGCACCTGTACAAAAGTTAAAGAAAGTTGCTAGACATTGCTAAAATATTCTTTGATCCAAAATTGTAAATGCCATCTGAGACATAAAATAGTACCTTTGAAAAAATACACGACATCTTGAGTGTAGGTCCAGACATGAGCAAAGCCATCTACATTATCGGGAATTCCCTTCCATTCGGGATGGATTTGAAGTGGGTCGCCATAGCGGGTCCTGTTGTACCGATTTTCGTACATCCAGTAATGATCATCCCGAAAAAAGTATGTGTTGTAAATTAGTTCTCCATCAGGCCGTTTTCTTAACCAGTCAAAGACTGTGTCGAAACCACCATTGCAAATTCCTAAAACATATCACCAGAATTTGAAATACGTCCCGAAACTATGACGGCACCACATTTTATAATTTGTGGGAAGACCTGCAGCTCCATCTGTGAGCCTTATTTTCGTCCAGCACCCCCTGGTGGTGTATGAGATTTAGCATTGCATTTCCAACATGGCCACGTCCTTTTACTCCAGAAGTAACTGTTAATTTTTGACGCATCCAGTCCATGGTCATGTCGAAAATACAATGCTTAAGGTACATACCAGTGTTGGGCAGTAAGTGAGTACATTGAATGAATTTGAGTAACGAGTAAGAGTTCTGAATACAAAATGTACTCAAGAGGTATAATTGCAAAGCATTCGATTACAAAAATATACTCACAATGGGGGATTACAAATGTCCTTGAGTATTAGAGAGTTTGAGTCAGCCAACGCCTTAACGTTAACTTTAACGTTAACGTCAGGAAGGGAGGAGCCAAGGACTTAACTATCCAATGAATTA
>JAUJYV010002035.1:0-14156 GCA_033995625.1 Ophyiulus pilosus
AAATCAAATCTGAAAATATTTGTAAAATCAAATCTGAAAATATTTGTAAAATCAAATCTGAAAATATTTGTAAAATCAAATCTGAAAATATTTGTAAAATCTTATCTGAAAATTCAAGTTTTTATTCTATAACATCCCCTTTATTTGGTTTGGATAACAAAATTCCACATGTTAGTCACGAAAATTTTCTAGCAAATTGAATTTATTTTACTGATCTTATAAAACGTTAAACTAAAACGCGTTATGCATATATCATTGATTAAACGAAACTTTCCCAAAATGAAAGGTTTTATGAGTGCAACGAGAAGTTTTCGAATTTAATCCAATCCAAAGGACATTTAAAAGCCAACAGTTTCGCTTAATTTAAGTGTGGAAAAGCTTTCTTGCAAATGAAGCGAAAGGTTTAATTGCTTCGATAAAGCAATTGCTTTATAATGTATATGCCGGCTATTGGACATGCCCACAGGCCAGATACACCAAGGCGATTAGTCCATTTTATGTTCATTGTAATGAAATTAAAATTGGACTTACTGTGCAGTGAAAGGATATTACCATTTAACGCAACAAGCATGCGAGAAAACATTCCAACGCTGATTACGTTTTATTCATTACGGGTACTATTTCAAAGCGGGAATTTTTGAGTATATTAAAGCCTAAAATCTTCTCAAAATTGTATAAGCTATAGAACAATACATAAACGACACATTAAGTGTATTAAGAAAAATCAACGAAAATTACATTGAAATAGTTTTATTGAAATAGTATTTGCGCAAAACATTACCTAACTTATATTAGAGAGTTTGAGCCAGCCAACGTTAACGAAACGATAACGATAACGCGATTAGCCCTGGCGCCCCGGAATGTCATTGGAATATCATGCTTTGCATAGGGTAGTCCTTGACATAAGGAGTCCTCGTTATCGTTATGTTAACGTTGGCTGGCTCAAACTCTCTATTTACTCGTAAAATGCTACAAACGTTATCTTTGTGCGAATCCAATTGCTGAAAATCCGTAAATAAAATTTACAAAACTGCCTACAAAACCCGCATAAAAGGCCTTAACTACATAGCAATGCTACAGACATTGGAGATGTCAGCAGTGATAGCCACCTTTCAGGAGCTGTTATAGAAAACTGAAATTCTTTTGTAAATGGGTTTAAAATCCATGTTATCGAATATAAAACAACAACGAATGATGCGTTTTATTTCTTTAGGTCGTCTTACACATTCTATGAAGATGACAAGTGAATGGAGATTAGTAATTTTTTGAAGCTCTACTTCCAAGCAGCTTTTGTTATACGAATTTAAGTCGCACGAAGACGCGTATAAGTAGGAGACAGTGAGAAACTGTGTTCACGACGGAATTTATTGTCAGCACATTCTGCTATATAATCGACTTCGTATTTTTTTAGCCGTCTAATAATTCAAGAGTCGGCCTCATTCGCCGTATAGCTCGCTCCATTTTTCTTGCTGAACTCAAATCCCAAAACATCACAAACGTCAATTTTAAATAGACGTCCCCAGTCGAGAATGTCTAATAAAAATCTGATGGCTGTAAATTACATTCCTAGGGTTTTGACATCGAATCGAAGTATTGGATACATGAACATGTGACTTGTTTATTCCTAAGTTATTAAAAAGGATTTACTCTGCAGCACCATTAAAGTGAATGCAACATCCCCAAACTACTCTGGAAATAATTCCTTCCGGTTAAGGAAAAACTTGGGACTGCAATACCAATTACCTTAGGATATGACATCATTTCGACTGGAATTTGTATACCCTTAAATTTTCCTAGCCATCGTTATATCCTTAGGATGATAAATGTGTAAGCAAATTATATGCATAAGCGCTGTATTGCATATTTAAGGGTCACTGGTTGTCCAATTAAAATAAGTTTATGCAAGAAAACTGTGAAAAACTCTTAAATTAGCAGCTTTGAACATTTGAACATTTAAACATCGTCAAATGCATCAAATCCATAAATGTAATTAAAACTTAATCGTCATATAGAGGATGGTACAATCAAATATAAAAGATTGATCACCCCATATCACAGCATCAAGCAGCGATGGACTGGTCAGTGTGTTTATGCATTTATTTAACAAAAATTGTAATAGTACTTAATGTATTTTTTGAAAATTATATATTTATTTCTCATAATAATTAGATGGTGGGCCCCTTTGTCTCCTGATAACCAATATTTTGTAGGCAAAGTTCAGAATAATCTCAAGTTAGTATTAGCTCTATCAAAAGCATAGATAAAAAAATGGCGCAGTCTTGTTTTCTGTTTGTGGTTGTCGTTCATTAGCTTTTCCAAAAATAAAAGCAATGTTAGCTGGCATAGGAACACACACGGCGTCTAGAGTGTGAAATGAGTTGTTTGTGAGTCGGTGAGCATGCCAGGGGAATGTTTGCCCACATTGTAGGCATTATGGCTGCCAAAGCTAGTTAATCTAAAAGAATGGGCTTGGAATAGAGCCGAATGAGATAAGCACTAACAAGCCCTCCTAAATTACGGCCGATGTCCAGAAAAGTGAAGTGCGAAGGCATTTTCAAGCTTATACCTTAATTACAACCCTACCCTTGCTATAAGGAAGTATTATAAAGACTGACCGGTTGTCCATTCGGTCTATCTCAGCTCATTTGTAGCAATGTGAATTGTGGAGATAATTCGGAAATAGCTATTTGTACGGTAGAGAACAAGATCCCACTTAGATGTGTACTCGGGCAGTATATCATCTAATATTGCCTGTGCCAGCACTTACAATAAAAAAAATCTCTCATTAACTTTCATCTTATAATCGTTACTCGTTATAAATAAATGCTATTTAGATAAATTCATAGATAACCCTCTTCATCATATCTTCAATCTCTTAATGATTAAATTATCTTTCCAGTCGATATATCTGCTTAGTGCATATTGAAATGAATGCCCCATTGGAGGATACAAAAAAAGACAGATTAGATCATATACAATCGATTTTTTGGCTTCAACCATTTTTAAAAATTACCAGATTTGGAGAAACAGAAACCACAAGTATTATTATGAAGCCTCAATAAATGCTACCAATACTCAACTAGTGTGCCGCTGTTCACTAGTGTGCGTCGTGTCCCCAGTTGTGCCACTAAAGTTTGGGATGGTTGAAGATATTCTTTTACCTTCATACACCCGTCAGAAAAGTCTCCGTTCCATCAGTGAATAAAATATCGTTTCCGGCGTATTGACTTTTCATTAAATTCTGTTACAGCATTTACACAATTCCGGCACAATGCTGTTCGTTTTTACACTGAACGGAGACGGAATGGGCTTGCAACAGATGTGTGGAAAGATATCGACAAAGAACACTATTTCTTATATCTTATTTTTCGATGAGCCAAAAATTATTGAAACACATTGTTATATATTCAAATAGATGAAATCATTTTTATGGCATATAGAACTGTATTTAATAAAACTTCTTTAGTATTCAAATTCCCCTTTATGACGGTAAAATGTATTTTGCACGAGCTAACAGTTGGGTCCCTTTGACTCCTTTATATTCGCCGAGGAAATATCGTTTTTATAGAAATTTGGCTGTATATTTCATTAAATTATATCCAAAATTTAATAACGTTCAGACATATCTCAATGATGTTTTATAAAGTATCAAAAATTGCAACTGTATGTCACTGGAATGGGAATAGTTTGTTTCCTTGTATCCCAGTGTTTTTAAACCGGTGTGCCCTACAATGTTAGGCCTAGATTAGTGTGCCGTGAGCTGAAAAAGATTAAAAAACACTGCTATGTAATGAATGTGTAATGAAAAAAGTCATGGAACCTATTCTCACTTGTTACTCTTCAAACTTGTCTTCACACATTCTTCACAAGTGTGAAGACATGAAGAGTGAAATTCAAGCTTGTGCAATAAGAGTACAATCTTAGGACTCATTCCTCATGCAAAATTTATGAATGACCCTTCGCAAAAGAGATACAATGGCTTGACAAGGAATTCTTAATCACGAGGGTTTCTATATATGTAAGAGGCTGCAAGATGCTCAATTGTTAGACGGATACTCTCCATCTCATCTCAATTACATTTTCCGGTTAGTTTTTTTGTTTGTTGTTTTTTGTCAATTACGCTTTCCTATAACATAAAGAGATTTCATATATTTTGCATTAAACCACATTAAAGGAACGTCAACAGCGTGGATTTCAACAAAAGCAGTGCCTTTGGTGTTCGTGGACACAATAGCTCCGTGACAACAACTCCGAAATCCTTTCATCTGCACTTTTCTTTCCCATTTTAGAACTCACCTCTTAGCAAGAAAACAGAAAAGAAGGGGACTTTTAGTGTACAGCAAGGAAAATGCATTAAATCAAGCGAGTGATTTGATTAGCGAATGAATACGCCTATAACCCAGCGATAAAATTTCATTTCTCAGAATTTGTTGGATTTACATCTGGGGATCTCGCAATAGCTCTAATTGTTTACTACGAGTCCTTATTATTGCTGGTATTTCAACGATTTCTCACTTTATTGGTTTCACGAGTTTGATTTGTGTGATTTATGAACATTTCTTAAGAGGATCGATGCTATAGGTTAGAAAGGTCAGAATTCACACCCTTTTATATGGATTTGAACGTGTGGCCCATGAGGTAATCAGCGCCACCTGCTGTTGTATAGGACGGGTGGAAAATCGTATATGGGTCATGTAGCGACAAACAAGGCTTTTTCTATACATATGGCTAGGTCAGAGATTTGACGGTCACATATGTATGTGTTCGCGTATATACATACATGTATAGGTCTGTGCTTCCATATATAGCCATATACTTGTACATGCATATACTGTACATGTATTTGTACTGTTGTACATACAAGTAAACACATCTGTCCTTATATGTATATAGTATACATAGTCTATATGGATAAACAAAGGCACATACGAACATATGACTAATACATCACACTATAAAATATCCAGGGCGAGACGTGTTGAGACATGTAGTCCTGTATTCTCACTTCCTTATAAAATATCTTAATTTATGGATGATACATGTCATATTATATGGTGAAAACTTGACTATATGTAGCCCATGCATTGTATTTCCAATGTGGCTCATCGATTGCTAATACTAACCCTTCCTTCGAATAATATGATCCATTCATGTATGATTATGTAGGACCCATCATTGCTGAAATATGATCCAAACATGGCTGTCGAGGCCCATCAAAGGCCAAAGATGGTCCACACACGGCCTACACATGGGTATATATATTTTCCACCTGGGTGAGCTTATTCGAGTGACAATTGATTAAAAAATACTTAATGGGAGACTCGGGATTTATCTATGTACATAGAGCCTACTGTTCAAAATTAAACATGTGTCTATTCGAAGAATGATTGGGATTATATTGAAGACATGAAGACGTTTAATTTGATTCAAAGTGTATACACAGCAAGGTTAATCTTTTTTCAAATATTGCAGGTTCTGGACCAGTTAGTTTAATTTCGTGAACTTCTTCCTATAGCGTGTTATAATTTAACAGCGTTAGTCACTTAGTGTCTCTTGCTAACTCCCTTGACGACATAATGGGAAGATACAGCCAAAAAATGTACACGAAATCGATTTTACGATTCAAATGCGATATACATGTATATCTGGTATAGTGGTCATTTTGGGTTATTTAGGTCCATTGGCGTCCATTTATCGATTAGCATAAATTCATTTGACATGCCACGTTTTTCCCAAGAGTCTCTTGGCGAGAATCGTTGGCTCCTAAAATCTAATTCCGAGATGCGATATCGGTAATAAATGTATAATGCAACTGGAGATGGTATAATAGGTGGAACCATGTGGCTCTTTGCGGTTGAACTATTGTGCCTTGCAGATTTTCGCGGCCAAAAGGCATTCTTCGAAAATCTCAAAAAAGCTCATTTTTACAGCTTCGAGTTTAAGACCGGCCATAGACAGTCTTTTAACTAGCCCATTTCCACGCGTCTTAACGCCATGATTCCTACAGAAACACAATGGAAGAGGAGAATGTGAGACGCACTAAACTCCCTTATCGTTCGCGATTTTCTGCGATTACAATATACTAAATTGTATTTTTACGACGCCATTTACAGTAATGGTTCACTTGGGGAGTTCCTCGGCACGGAACACAGCCAACTTTCACACTGTTTGTGCACACGCAATACACACATTTCACTCGTTTTGTAATACGCAGCAAATAGCAAACAAATTATTTGATGAATTTTTGTCCACAAATTCTATAAAACACTATCGTAAATATATTTATCTATAGGAACAGCCTCTCCAAACGGAATATATATATCTCTGTCGATTGCAACAATCCTAAGTACAAGATTCACAAAGCATCTGCGTGAGTATATAATAGCAAATAGAATTACCCTTGTAATGACAATTCGACATTTCTAAGCTGGTCATGCATCGAATGACACGATGGTAATAACACTATATGATTTTGATATAATGATAGTTTAGCATGGCAAAATGTTGTCACGAATACAGTATTTGTTAGTATATTGATGCCACCTTTTTTTTAAAATCTTACCCTCCAAAACATGGGTGGAGCTAATTCACGAAACATCATGTCAACACTGGGAAAAAATCTCCACTTTAATATTTAATACTACAGCCGAACTCAAATACCGGATAAATACAAGCGAACCCTCTTAATTGCACAGCAATCCGGCATGCCGAAAATGTGCTATTATCCAGTTTGTGCAAATTTCCGGCACAATTCCATTCAAAAATTACACATGGGTCTTGCAAAATATGTGTATGTATCCGGTCTGTGCAATTAAGCGAGTTCGACTGTACACATATTTGTATTGGACTTGTATTGGACTATATATGAAATTGTGACTGGATATTTGCACACACCGATTAATTACACATTTTGGCTTGCCGGTCGCTGTGCAATTAAGAGGGTTCGACTGTATAGTAAACCACCTATAAAATAATCCTTCAGTACTATAAGGCAAATTTAAAAGATATGCATCTATATACATCTTAAATATTTCAACATTCAAATTATAACACTTCAACTTCAAAAATGTGTCCACGATTACCTAAACTAAGTTCGTTCGCGATTTTTTTTCATTGTGTTCAATCACTCACTTTGCTTATCAGTACCTTTTTACCGAATTCACTCACTGCAAAAATACACAATTTATTGAAAATTGGCAACATTATTGAAATCATTATAAATGTGACAGAATGACAGACATTTTTTCGTATACAACAATTGCAGTATGGATGTGTTTCGAAGTCTTTACTTTGCAATTTCAGCAGCAGCAACCTAAAAATCACTATTGTTATAAATCTGGTCAGTACGTTGAAATCTGAAACACATGTCTAAGAATTAATGCGTGAACGTCCAGCTGTTTAGTAAACACTGACCACAGCAGTACCAGCGTTTGCCATGAAAAATTGCTTTTCCATTTTTTTATGTGATTTATATAAGACCCATTGATAGTGGATTAAAAGCATTCGTTTCGTTGAAGTAATAAATGTGGGTAAATGAATCGTAATCTAAAGTATTTATCCCATGATTACCAATAGAGGAAAGTATCTAAAGATAATGGCTAAATGAAGTATGTGCGGAAAAAATGGTATTCTGGGTAACCATATCATGTTATGCCCAGACGTAAGCAGCTTAAGACGTAAATCAATAAGAAAATTCCCAAAGGATCACAATGAATGATAGCATCGCTTCCATGCGGCATGCCTCCTTACACCAAATTTATTTCACTAAGACCCCAGGTGAGCACATCGTGCAATGGAACCATGCTTGAGCTTGAGATCGATCGTAAGTACAGTGGATTATTGGATTCTAACGCATTTTACGTCTACAATAGGAAAATAGGGGAGAGTTATAAAATATGTCTGTGATGAATTATTTTACAGCAGTATTTTTCAACATACTAAACTAGGATGAAAATTGTCACTGCATGCCATTAGAAATGTTCTCTTAATGCAGTAAGATAAACTTTTCCACCTTCTCCAAACTCTTATAATGACAATTCGATATTTCTACATTTTCTACATTTCGACATTTCGTCAGTTTAAAAACAATGAAATACAAGTACAATACCGATATAGCATAATTAAACCTCATTCCAGAGACAAAATGAGAATGTTTTATTTTTGTGATGTTTAACTGAAATTTATGACATTTTTGGAGAACGAAATTATGTTAAAAATGGTAGCATCTGTTTAAAAACAAAATAGAACAAACCAATCTTATTCGATTAACAAAGTAGAAACTTTCGTTTATAAAATCTCGTCATCTAAAATTCTTGATTTTTTTGGAAAACTCTTCTTTCAAGCTAACTAAACAAAATTGTATTGTATATGCAACAGTTTGCCCCATTGTGAGGACAGAAATCTCATCTGAGTTTACTAATATTTCCTTTAAATACATGTATGATGTAGAACAGTGGCGAACTAATTCTAAAAAAATATTGGTTGTCAGGTTACAAAAGGGCCCAACCACACCTACTGTATAAAGATATCATTTAATTTTTATAAGACATTAATTCTTTTGCGAGATAAATGTATATTAAAAGCATAATTATTGTATTAAAAGATGATGAACATTGTAACAGTGTCAAATGTTTAAGTGGGGCCCATGCCAGCATGCAAATTGACGTCCTGATCAGTTCATCACTGATGTAGAACATTATTTTAGTGGCACGACACATGACGAGGCTTTCAGGGCTTTATCGCAGCAATTTGCGCCCATCAAATACTAAGAATACAACATTGATAGCTTCAGTATTTCTTTGGTAACGTAGTGTTCTGATGCAAAAAGATGTTCATGATATCTTAAAGACAAAAGTAATGCTAGACGTCAGTTTTTCTTGGTATTCTAGAAACTGCTCAGTAAGATGAAACATCTGTATCGGACGACACAAGTAAAATTTTAGGATGGTGATAATTGAGTACTGACCTATTTTCGTATTTTTTGTTTAGCTACAGATAGGTTTACTAGCAGATTCTCCGAACATTTACTTAATGGAAGAGGTTGATGAAATGCCTTTTGATCCTCTAATTACGTGGAATGACTTCGTTTGAGCATGCAACGATTACTTTTCGGTCATTTATTAAGCGAATCAATTAGGTGGCAAGAGATTCAGTCTCCTGCATAAACAACCGTGGTTGAATGACATCTATAGGTCTATCTAGGTGTATAAAGAAACCGAAAGAGCAAAGGCTCAAATTGTTTTCCAAACTTTTGGATCTTTTGTATCGAATCGATACTCGCCTGGTATATAGGGTTTCCCATTAATGCGATATATTTTTATTATTATTATTATTATACATTGCGCTTGATAAATGAAGTGAGATAATGACGAAGCAAGTAAACGTGAGTGGGAGGAAAAGAACCTAAGCAAGTTGTAGGTATGGCAGAACAAGAGTGAAAAATTACGAGAAGAAAATGAGATGTTTGCTTGTGACAGCCAGCAAAAATGCTTCGTAATAAGTTTTCTCATCACGGGTGAACGAGATAAAAAAGCATTATTAGATACGAAAAATCCATAAAAGGGAAAGAACGAGGAAAACATATAGGGCTCAGGTCTATATAACTTAGACTTTTTTATGTCCAATATGTTGGCCGGCGTAATAAAAAAGAAACAACAACATTAAAAACAAGGGGTTGATCAAATTCAGATACGAGACCATACTAGGTCAGCAACAGCGTGGAATCTATAGCCATCTATTGCAGCTGTTTATGATTCTTAGAAGCATAAACACATTTACAAAATACGGTGCCTGAAATCTATAAAACTCAAGTCAAAAGGTGGGGTCAATTAAAGATTGTTTCCTTTTTACTATTTCGATCCAACTATGGTAAATCCGGCCTGCACTATTGATCACACATTTGTAGTCTTATCATGTGCCTGAAATCTATAAAACTCAAGTCAAAAGGTGGGGTTAATTAAAGATTAAGTTTATTATATTTTTACTATTTGCAACTATGATAAATCATTGATCACTGTTGATTAAACATTTTTTTTTCTAATTACGTGTCTGTCATCAATTAATTAAAGATTGTTTCCATACTATTTGCAGCTATGGTAAATTATTGATCACATTATTTATCAAAAAAATTTAGTCTATGTTGACGTTATGTTATGTTACGTTCTGTATACAGAACATTTTATTTTTTCGAAAAAAAAGTAATTTTCGATCAATCTCAATGAAACTTTTTACCACCCTGTACTTGGAAAAGCAAACATGTTAAGTTAATTGTTTACGAATCTTTCGGTTGATAAATGTTTATCAAAACAAGACTAACACATGTAAAAAATGTCAGATTAAGAATAGATGACCTAAGGCAATCTGAATGACAAACAAATACAAAACTTAAAATCTGGCAAAGTGAACCATCAAAGGAAATGCAACACTATGATTGTATAGAATGGTCTGTCGGAAATTGGATCTATGCAACCAAGCATCCAAATAGCATGTTTCAATGTCTTCTGTAGAAAAGTTAGCTTGAAACATCAGCAATTTCCTTTCTATTATGTAACAGGAACATCTTTACCTCACCATAGCAACAGCGTCACAGACAGTCGACGTGTATAGAAAAACATCAACTCTTAATTCACAATGCCAAGAAAATCTGGAGCATGTTCGTAAATAGTACTTTTCAAAAAGCTATGCGTGTTTATAATTAAAACATCTGAAAAATCAATTTTAAGGCTGCGTGATGTCCCCAATAAGTGCAAAGAACTTGAAATGTGTACGGGTTTTTTCTCACAAAACTTAAATAGGATGAAAGTTTAGTTTAAAACATTAAGTTAAGGTATGAAGACGTTGGCATACTAAAACTGTCTGCTATTGAGAATTCGAGTTCAACGTATAAAACGATAGTTCCAAAACAAAGGGCCTTGTTAAGCTTACAAGCAATACTTAGGAATGCCACACTATAGACGCTGAATTGTTTAAGTTGGCCATGAGCCAGATATTCGATGAAATTTATTCATTAAAAGTGTGCATGCCGCTATATATTAATGCAGTCGTTCCACATACGGTATGTTGATCGAATTTTTAGAAGTATATGACGTTATAAACAGGATAACAGTGCAATTGTCACATATTTTCCTTAATGTAAATAACAATGTCAGATTAACCTAGGTATATTACATGTATAATGAGTAGAGGTAGCAAATCCACAAAATGCTTCCTTACATTGCGTAGATGCCAGTATGGTTTGCCAACATTTTTGAAACAACACCTTTTGGACCATTATTCGTTTGCATGGGGACATATTAGAGAGTTTGAGCCAGCCAACGGTAACGAAACGATAACGATAAACAGCGCTGGCGGCCCGGAATGGCATTGCTTCGCATAGGTTAGTCCTTGACATTCCGGGCCGCCAGCGCTGTTTCTCGTTATCGTTATCGTTTCGTTAACGTTGGCTGGCTCAAACTCTATTGAGCTGTACACTTGGTTAAATATTTAGTTGGACACTCTCAATGCACTCTGTACAATATAATGAGCACTCACAAGTGCAAAATCAAATGAAGTGCAGAAGCAATTTAAATAATCTTATGAATCCTAATAAGCTCCTCACTTAAGTAACTATCTAAATAATGAAAAAAGCGTATTTTGTAGGACCTTTAAGACTTGCTGAAATTAGCAATGAGACTACTCTTGATGACCTTTGAAATCAGCATCTTAAATATATGCCAAAAGCAAATTTATCAAGAAAAGTTTAAAAGACAAGATTGGTGACATGCTTCTTTTGAGAAATTTAAATTCAATTTGTATATTGCATATCTACTTGAGCATGCGAAAGATAAAAATTCAGCAAATAGTACGCTCGCCTTGGAGCGTTGCAAATATTTAATCAAAAATTCCCGATGGCATTTAAACCTGCAGGATTTCGAGAGTGCTGTAGGAAAATTAAAATTATTCTTCCGAGACTCAAAAATAAAATATGCGAGTCGCTCGAATTCATCATTGAAAATATTCTGGAAACGTAGACACGAAAGCTTTATTAATATAGCTGAAAAAGTGTTTAAATTATAATAAAGGCTAGTAGAAAATTGAATGACATAAGCAGCTTTTTCTGACAAGGGAAGCATTTCAAATCTTATTTTCAAAAATACTTTTGTGAATTCTACTCGCGCATTTATTTGGAGTGGATTTAAATTAAAAAGTGGAGAACATATGTTCAAATGTAATAAACCCTGTTAATCCAATCAAAAGGAAATAGAAATGTAAAAGACATCATGGTAAAAGTAAATTCCAGATCAAAAATAAAATACATGTGCATATGTACATGTAGGGTATACTATACTGATTGTCTTATGTCATGCATATTGAAATATTTGTGACGATTCACACAGGGGCATACACCACTGTATTTACACATATGCATGTATATTAAATTTTAACAATACAACCTATTTTTTAAATTACCTTCCTTCTCACCAGGGAAATAATTTATAAGTTTAGTTATCTATTGTAAAAAATAGCTAAAATGATATTAAAAAATAAAATATTATAGCTAATATGAAAAAGAAAATTCTCACAAGGGACATTTTAGTCAATTTTCCATTAATATCAAACTTTTAGTAAATTACATGTATAATACTACTTTTTTTGTTTAAGGCCATTAACAAAGACGCGCTTCGTTGAATTAAAGGAAGCATTTTCAGTGCATTTGAAGATTTCATTAAATGTTAAATTGGCAACAAAAAATATCTTGATACACGCAAATATTTAAGGGGAATATCACTTGCAACAATGCTCAATTTCATTACAACATCAACAAAAAAATGGCAAGAGCTTATTGAATAAGCTTTATACGTCAAGACATCAAAGGAGAGCTCTTTTTTGGAAAATTCATCCGCATCTCCTGTCAGTAAACGAATTACTGACAAATCAGCCACTCTTTATTATACAATGACTAGTTCTTACTCTTTCAAGCAATTTAGGAGGATTCGTATAACAGCTTTTTTCCTTTTCTTGTAAATTTACCTCTCAGAAATATTTATAGCATCATCTTTTCCAGTATTGAGACAAACTAGTAAGTACATTGATTTTAATAATTGTTCAAAAATATGAATTCTTAAGATCACTAATTGTAATGTCATCCGGCATGGGTTTCGTCATACCAACGATTTTAAAGTATGTGATGAATAAGCAAAATAGCAAAGCTACACAATAAAAAAAATCAATTGAACCATATTCTGATAGTTCTACATCTACAGCTTTCAAATTGCATCACTACTGCACTTAAATTTTCGTACATTTTTATTTGAATTTGCATATTTTGAGAGTACATGAACTTTTCACGTGATCTAGACAAAATGCAAAAGAAGTGTTTTTTCAGTCTAAATGTTTGTGTAATAGTTTGCAGTCTACTCGCCAAACGAGCATTCATCATTTCAACTAAAAATTTATGTTTCACACAAATCATAAAAATGTCGTTACAGTCAATGTCATGATCGTAATTCAAAGAGCAATTTAAGCTGATAAAAATAACAAAGATTAGAATTTATATTTGAAATCAATTCAACAAAAAAAGACAAGTGATAAGGCAAACATACGACTAAGCGCCTCTGGCAACTTTCCCAAATTTCAAGTTGTAAAGAAACACTGAATCAACTTGTCCGAATATCACTGGAAAATGCTTTTTCTTTACAAAATGAAATAGAAAATCCTTCCTATATCATTCATCGTTGCACATACACATACACGAAAAGAAGAGGAAAATGATTTGTCACCTCAGCAAAAGACCATATAAATATACTTTTTGTACAAATTCGTCATTTTATAGTGGTTTTGGAACGTGTTCCCATTAATAACTGGTAAATTTGATATAAATTGTTAACCACTGAACTATCTCTGACTTTATTCATTTTCTTCTGCAGAAAAGAACAACAATTTCCGAAAATAAGTACAACTACATCGTACATTAAACCAAAAAGTCCATGGACTTGGAAAATTTCATTTTTAATATAGCTTGGGAAAGGTTTTGTATGTTTATAAATACTATAAGTGCGGTATGTCTTGCCAACAATAAAAAATACGCCACTTTCATACAACTTAATTCAATTCAATTCAACTCAGTACCCTACAGTCAGCAAATAAATGCCATGTGGTAGGGGGGTCGTACCCATTTT
>JAUJYV010002036.1:0-14152 GCA_033995625.1 Ophyiulus pilosus
CGATGGAATAGCCTACCTGGCGATTCTCCTAATTTAGTTGAAATTCAATCTAACAATGATGACTAAGTCGCTCCTGAAATTGGGTACGACCCCCCTACCATATGGCATTTATTTGCTGACTGTAGGGTACTGAGTTGAATTGAATTGCATTGAAATTGACCTGCCCCTGACGACCTGGTGATAGCTTTCTGGCCTTGCATGCATAGATGCTATGCAAGGATGCACACATCAGCAAAAAAAAACATTTTTCGCTTTCAGATATGCGATCAATAATAACTGTCACAAGCACTACCATTGCACTAATTATGCAATGCTGATCAACTTTCTAATTCAAAGTTTTGCTCTATCTCCCACGGTTTAGATTTTAAAATAGCATGCGCCATGAAAATGACGTGCAGTGTAATGTTTAACATGGCTTCTGGAGTCCTCACATCAGATCCTATTGAATTATGCAAGCACATTTTACCTAGCACCTGAGATTTTAAAGATATTTGAGAGGCCAAAACATGTCCCACCCTGTATAACTAGTGTAGTAACTGTCAAAAAGCCAAAACATGGAAATGTCTTGAAATACCAGAATTCTATGGGCATAAAAGTGAGATTTTACTTTCGAAAATAGACATATTGATATAACTATATGAAAATATTTCACCGAATTTTAATACCAGTTTTAAAAAGATGGGCCAACAAATTTCAACATTACAGGCCATATTACCTAACAAACTCAATGGAGGGGGAAACCAAAAATCGCAAATTCGTTTACAACAGGTCCATAAACTGCATTTAGTTGAATTCATGACCAATGTAACACCTTTGTGCGAAAAAGCACCGACCAGAAACAAGAAAAGGACGGGTCATGAAATAAATTTGTAAATAAATGTAAATAATGTGCAAATATCGTAAAAATATAACGAGTCCTTCAATGTTGCGGCCCCGAACCGCAAGTATAGGTGTGAAGACAGTAAAATATCACAAATTTAAATACATGTTTTTCAACAACATGTATGTAAATAAAAGCATGCGACACGCAGTAATTTTCGAAATTAATATATGAACATTTTCATATTTCAAATGAACTGAAATGGCCCACATTCCAGTTCAAGAAATCTACACTGCATTTCTATAAATGTTGTGAAGCAGCATTTGGCATATTTACCAGAAGTTGATTTGTCTATTGCATGGTAAATCACATATTAAATTTACATTTTTTAAAAAGAAAAATGCCCCTGGACTCTGAAAAAGTACCTGAAGTGGACATTTTGTGAATTTTCGCATAGTCAAGCAAGACGCACAGATTAGTGAATTCTCGTCCAGGACAAGTCAAGCTGTCCTCGTTCGGCGCCATTAAAACTGCTAATAAATAACGCCTCGTACCGTGGATCCGCGAGGAAATTAAGATATGGCGGGAAGAAAACCGGCCTATCTCCAGCTCTGGAAATGGGCTTTTTATATGCACATAAGAATCCCGAACAAAAAACCCGCTGAAAACGTAAAAAAAGCAGATAGGATTGGAAGTGAATGGGCGCCGCGCCTGCACACAGAATGCCATTGGCGCGAATCTCGTAATAACGCATTTAAGATATGCTTTTCCAGAGATGATGCGAATCTCAGGAGGCCCATACGTCTTCCGCACTTATAAACCTGTCTGCAAAAAGTCCCTAATGAGCGCTACGAAGGCTCCAAAATCCTATTGGTTTGGCTGTTGGGGGATCCAATGCACAGAGAGGGGGGCTACATCTCGTAGCAATATGCCATCAAAGTCACGTATGCCCCAAGCCTCCCCCTTCACTGTCCTGGGAGTGGGTGGAGGAGGGAAGGTGTCGTCACGCCATTTAGGTGGCGCTATTTATTCGCATGCAAATAAAGTGTGCATCAAGCGTAAGACGAGGACGACAGCTGACACAGATAAACGCGCACCCATCCCTGCGTACATTTAAATGGATAATAAATGCAGAGTAGTCAAGTTTGCCGAAGTCTATCGGAAAAAATTGTCAAGCTTGCAACGTTGGTGGAGGCGGGGAGATGCCATAAACAGCACAGATAATGAACTATGGCGCAACGAGGGCTTGTTCGGCCTGGAAAGTGGGCGAAGCGGAAGCCAGTGTCTGAGGATGAAAGGGGAAGTGAAACCTCAGCATCGTCGACAGGCCTTTTTTTTGGGAGGGTCCAATATTGTTCGTGTATTTTTGTATTGTGCCCATGATGCTGTTATTGGTGGAAAACTAACGTGCAAGTCTGGAATGATATAGTGTGTATGGAAAGTGGAGGGAACTTATTGCCATGTCTTGTTGCAACTTTTTTGGAAAGTTGAAAGAATGGAAAGGATGAAATACTTTTTAAGAAATAAAAGGAAGCAAAATATGTTTTGGTAAATCTGGTTGAGACTCTCTGAAGAGACTTTCTGGAGAAATCAAGTTGAGACTCATTGAAATAATAGCTGAGACATACTGAAATGATTGGAAGAGAATATTTGTGACATCTAGATGAGACTCCCTGAAAGAATGGAAGAGACGTTCTGGTAAATCTCGTCGAGATTCACTGAAAGGATGGAAGACTTTCTGGGGAAATCAAGTTGAGACTCACTGAAATAATATCTGAGACATACTGAAATGATTGGAAGAGACTGTCTGTGACATATAGATGAGACTCCTTGAATGTAATGGAAAAGACTTTCTGAGAAGACTAGCTGAGACTCACTGAAAGGATGGAAGGATGGAATGACTTTCTGGGGAAATCTCGATGAGACTCCTTGAATGTAATGGAATATACTTTCTGAGAAGACTAGCTGAGACTCACTGAAAGGATGGAAGGATGGAATGACTTTCTGGGGAAATCTCGACGAGACTCAATGAAAGGATGGAAGAGATATTCTGGGCAATCTAGCTGAGGCGTACTGAAATGATTGGAACAGACTGTTTGTGACATCTAAAAATGAGACTCCCTGAATGTAATGGAAGATACATTCTTGAATAGAGACAAATGTTCTGGAAAATCTCGTCGAGACTCACCTATAAAGACGAAAGGACTTTCTGTGAAAATGTGCCCAAACTCCCTGAAAAGATAGACGAAGATTCTAGGAAGTCTAGCTGAAACTCACTGTAAGGATGGAAGGATTTTCTGGGGAAATTAGATGGAAGATACATTTTGTTAAATCTAACTGAAACTTCCTGAAAGGATGGAAGAGACTTTCTGGGAAAATTAGAAGAGACTCGCTGAGAGGATGAAAGATACTTCCAGTGAAGTCTAGTTGAGACTCACTGAAAGAACGGAAGAGACTCTGGTAAAACTAGCTGAGATTCAATAAAAGGATGGAAGACAATTACTGTAGTCTAACTAAGACGTACTGAAAAGATGGGCCTTTTGAGAAATCTAGTTGAGACTCCACTAATTCAGAGCCTTAAGGAACTCATGAAACGGATAGAAAAGACTGAGAAGTCTAGCAGAAACCATTTTGTAAATATAGCGAAAACCTTTGGAAAAATAGCAGAGACTTGTTGTAAATTCTGAAATAAACAACGTACAAATGTTGCTTCCACGACCCGAGTAACTACTTGCCAACAGCATCTATAAGATAAGCAGTAAAGTCCTCATAGCCTTAATAATTACAGTCAGTGGAACAGGTTGGTAACATTAACATGCTCCAACGACTAAGCCAAAGAAAATGAAAATTAGTATCATGAAAATGTGCCATGATTTGCTGCAGAGTTAGCAGCTGCAAGAAGCATAATGACATCACTGAATCCAATTTCATGTCGCGAAGCCTTTCCAGAACAAGTATAAACGTTCATCTACCTCCGCTTAAAGAGAAACTGTAAACTAAAATTTAGATCATATCTCTAAATCTCAGTGAAAACAAACAGCACAAAATTTCCAATATGACTAACACAGAAAACCTAAAATTAATATCATCCTTGTCTCTCCAATGCAAATAAAGTGAACTAGCCATATCAGTTTGCACTTGCAGAAAAAAAAACACCTAACTGAAGTCAGTAGCCTAACACTCGTATACTCAAATTGATGTGCTGATGTGTAAAGATTCCTCAACCATGCACGGGGAAAACACTCTAGAACTCAAATTCAAATGCAAAGCTCCTTTAGCATCGCGATGTCCATTCTTCTGCATGCCTTGCTGCAAGTAGACAAAGTGTCCAGCGTGTCTGGGACCACTTTGTTCTCAGATTTCCGATGACTGGACTACAAACGAGGATTACGGAATGGATGCGAACTCTGGTCGTTACCGCATCTTGTCGTGTTAGGGGGTGCCTCCAACAATTGACTATCAATGCCTCCGCCTCGGCGCCGCCACAGCCCACCTGCGCCGCAGCCGATCATTTAGATCGCTAATCTTCCAGCGCCATTGCGGATCCATGGCGTCGTGAAACGAGAGCGGGCAAAGTATCGACGGCCTTGCCAAAAAGTCGCCATGGCAACTGTCGCTTCCCATCGCCCTGGCTGGCTGTTAAAAGGTAGGTTCACAGCTGGAGAACTAAATCAACAATGACAGAGCCGGGGCATCACGTTTCACATAATCAATGATGGAAGTTGCCTTTGGCGGGTTTAAAGGGCTTTGCATTTCTCCGGTTGCTTTTTTTTACTCCTTGTGCTTGTAGAAGTTCGCATCTTGGCGTCGCGACTCCGATTGCTAGGCGCCAACGACGTTGTGCGAGAACAACATCTCGGATTTCAGCCGCAGGCGGAACACGACGACAGATCCGCGGCGCACGGAGTTACCTTGCAACCGTGGTTTTGTAAAAATCACTCTACTTGGTACATTGGCCTTCCACGGAACAACTGCAACAGAAGTTGATTTTGGCACTGCTGGAATCCATACACTTCAGAGGTTAACAACATCTAGCGCTGCCATATCTATGATGTCTAAGGACATCAACAACACCAGTCAAACAACCAATCAACACATGAAGTGCTGATCGTGACACAGTTTCTCATCTTGTACATTTGCATAACATGTAATAGGTGTAGTATTGACATGGTTTTATTCACCAACATTTCCTACCACGTCCATACCATCAGCAGTATCATTCTAGTCCAAGTATCTAACACTTTCGCTAATTTGTATAATTGCTCATGTTGGTAATATTTAGATGTGAAAGAGGGTGTTTATCACATATTGACTTAGTCGAGAATTTGAAAAGAGTAGTTTTGGTCCTAAACACTACAGAAGTTCACAGCATGCAATATACCCAAATATACTGTCACAGCTTCCTCCATCGCACTCGTATAATGTGACGTATAAAGACAGTATTCAGTAGGCTGCCCCTAGTCTATCAAATCGATGCAGTTCTGATTGTAATTGGCCATACAACTACTTCAGTTTACATGAATGCTCATGCTACTTCAAGTGGCCTTCCATGTATGGAAGACATCTTGGCCCGATCTATTGTAGGAGCACATCAAATAATGAAAAAGAGACCATCCTAAATTGGGTTTCCAGAACTTTGCCATGTCTACACACCAGCCTCTTTGGAATCTCCAACTGTATTTTTAAGTGATCCAAAGCTGGTCATGTTGTCATATCCAAACAAACATATGCAAATGAAGAAAATCAGCACAGAACAAGACAAAGAAGGGCATGAAACTTTTGACAAAAGAAAATCGAGTGTAACATAAACCACACAAAGGTAACTATGAAGAAGGCATACTCCAAAGTTAATAGACAGTTTTAGCAAGAAACGTCTTTATACGTACTGTAACTTTAATGGCGGGAAGGGAGGAGCCACACATTGAACTACCCAATGAACTAACTGAACGTAATGGGTGCGCATGAGTGATTCTTCCTTTCCCGCGGCTAACGTTAAGTTAAGTATAAAGACGTTGGCATGCGAAAACTGTTTAATTTCACTATAACGGAGCGCTTAATTCTTCAGGTCAATATGTTAACTTTCCCCCTTTCTAAAATTTATTTAAATTCAATTCAACAATCATTATGTGGCACGTCCTTAGCAATGGGGTATACTGAATCGGTCACAAGTATTGTTAAGAGTGGTTAGATCGACAAGGCCAGCAACTCGACTACCAAGTTTTCGAAACAAACGTCAGCAACAATTAACTTCTTGCATTCTGGTAATTCGAAAGGATGCCAAGTCGCATTAAATTAATTTGGCCGTATTTTTTATTAGTCTGTCTGGCCGTCGCTTAATTGAATCTTGTGATGTAACGTCAGAATCGAGATATCGAATATCTCGATCAAGACAGAAACCACGTAAGTGAAGTAGAGAAAATTCGAAAGGTGGTCGATTGAATGGCTTTTCTATTGACATGATGTCGTAAAAACATCAAACTATTAGTTGGTGAAAGAGTACGGATTAAAACGCGAAAACGTGTCAATCTTCATCAGAAAGCAACTATGAGGAAATCCGGACTAGGAAATCTGCCCATGCGTACATCGTTGTCAAGCATTCATACACAGGCTATATACTATACGTTATTGAATCGATGATAGCGATATCCACGACATACTACATATGTGAAAGCTCATTTACTTCCACAGTTCAGTTCAAATTCAAGTTCCAGTTCACACGTATGATCAAATAAACAAAAAATCGTGTCATGTAATGTCTCATAAAATACACATACAGTCCACATTAGGGTCCTGTTTTTTATAAAACACAGAACCCTAGTAACACCCCGTTCACACGAGGCCGTATCAGCCGTTTTGCCGCACGAGGTTTTTTCAGCGGCGCATGCTTTTCTATTTGTGCGTCCACACAGATAGAAAAGCATGTGCCGCTGAAAAAAACCTCGTTCGGCAAAACGACTGATACGGCCTTGTGTGAACAGGATGTAAGGGCCATCCCTAGCATTTGTCTTCTGCATATACGTAATCGGAAATAGAAAACTTAAGAAACGTTCATCTTTGAGCAAATTATTCTGTTCAAAACATGAGTTTACAAAATTTCGTTGCGAAAAAATTTGAAAATATCTCCAAGAAAAAATGTAAGGTGTGCCGTCCTAATTGTGGCCACTTATTCAGTGTGTCGTAAGAATTTTAGTGCCATTTTGTGTGCCGTGAGTTGAATGAGATTGAAAAACACTAGGCTTTAGCAAGAGAGTGGTGGAACAAGTGTCATGAGGGCGCCAAATGCTCGCTCAGAAGGCGCTAGTGCCCCTTGTTCATTTCTCTAAGAGGGCGCCAGTACGCTCTCAAGGGGAGGGCGCATAGGGAAATTCCCGGTTGCTTCCGTGAGCCAGTCCACTCCTGGACCTTAGGAAGATTTCTATCCTCATAAACTGAACCACGATGTTATTATGTTTATCAAACTCATGAACCAAACTGTTTACAAACAAAATAGGAAGATGTTTTGGTTTTAGTACATGACCTGTGCCTGTGTCATTATCACATCAACATCAACATGTCAAAATCAACATCAGCTAAACGTATAATTAAAAAAAAGTAAAAACTTACCTAAACTACGCTGTGGCATGGAAAGAACAATTTCCAACAACGATTGGTCATCCGTGCTGAAAAAAAATAAAATAAAACAATTAGCATACATTGGAACAAGTTTTCTCAAACCCAGTGTTTCTAAATTAAATTTCCATCACGGAACCATTTTATACTTTGCAAACATAAAGGAACCCTTAAATTTCTAGAGTATCGCAAGTATAGTATAAGGTATGCAATTTATTTTCGCAGAGTCCTTCATTTTACATCAAGGAACATCCATTTGGGAAACAATTCTGTAATCTTGTGAGAAAAAAACCACGAAAAGCAGTTTCCACGCTCGTGTTTCATTCGACCAATAAACAATGGCTAGCAATGTGTTATGTCTGGTAAAAGTAATGGAGAGAGAGGAATGCATCTCTGATTACACTAAAATCGTCGTGCTGCCAACAAGACTATCGTGTCTCCAGTTCCACATTTGGTATTAACATGTCGTCATCGTTTAGTAGATGGCTGTCGCGTTAACCCTTGTTGGTACCACATAATGTTTATGAGAAAATTTAGGGTCGAACCAAGAAAGCTTATTGAAAAAGCCACTGAAGCAAGAAAAAACGGATGAAATGCCCTCTGAAGCGCAAGATGATCAAAAAAGTAAAGGGTAAAAGAAACATGAGACGATGATGGAAGAAACGGAAGATGGACTGGCAGAGGCCGAAGACTTAAGTTCAATCACAGGGAGTCTCATGGGGATTCTGAAAACCGATACTGGTTCCAACTTCAATACATTGTTTTCCAGCAGTTACCTGGAAACTAGATTGATTAAGAAACCGTGAATCAAATATATATACAATAATTGGGGATGAAAATTTAGATATTCACGATTGAATTTAGTTAGCTTTGATCAAAATTTCAATTTCACAGCTAATAAAACATGTATTTATTGTATATTTGCATTGGTTATGATTTTTAAATATTGTATGCAGAGTTATAATGTAATGTAAAGCGTAAACAAAAATTGCAGCGATTATATTTAACAACAACAACAATAACAATGAAATTGTGTATCGATCAGTATGCCATGGAAGTATCAATGAACCTTTGCAGCCATTCAAAAAAGACGTCCCCGAAATATTATCAAAAATTGACCCCACCCCTGTCAGCACGGCGACCATTGGCGTGTATTTTAATAGCATTTCCAAAGTATTTCCTGTGTGAGACATTAAATCTTAATTAACAACCAATTAGCAGCCCCCAAACGTATATAAGCTGTATTACAAGTTAGGGGCCATTCAAAAAGGACGTCTCCGAAATTCCTAGAAAAACTGACCCTTCCCCAATTTCCAGACCATACTAAGTCCTTTTTAGCCCAGACCCTCAGAGAAGTCCTTAATATTTTTTTTGAAAAGTAGGGTGACCATAACATTTGTTGGAACATACAAAGGCCCATCTTATAAATTTCCAAGCACCGGTCACACTGCCAATTCCACGACATTTTTCCCAGATTTTTCTGATTGACAGAAATTTCCTAACTTCGAAGGGAAATTCCAATTTCCCCGACTTTCGCGAGGTTTTAAAAATTAAAGTACATTTCGGACTGCATGGGTACACATTTATTCTGGTGTCCCTATTATATAATGAACGCAAAGTATAAACCATAATCATAAATGCTTTGTTAAAAATAGTGAAAATTAAATATACATAATAACTTTTAAAAACAATGTATGTGGTACATACACACACATTTGAGCCAACTAATCCATGGATGGATATTTCCTTAACATTCTATAGCTATACATTCACTATTTTAGTCCTATGAAACGTTCAAACTTGTGGAGGAAAAAAAACAAACCACTATATTATCCTCTTAAATCTCTAACTAATCCTTAGACGAAATTTCTGTAATTCTATAGTGTCATACGTTTCGGTCGGTCAGAATAGCTCGAGTTAAATAGAGGACAGTGTAAAAAAAGTCGTGAGATATATAAAACGTTTTTTTGTTTGTGCAAAAGTACATGTCTTCAAGTGAACTTGTGCAGCGGCAAAACGTGAACAAAAACGTATTTTACGATCTGAATGCAAGACTTGAGCCATGGCAGGGTCTGATGGATTGCATTCAAGGCACCAAAATATGTTTTCTTGACAACAGAAACAAAGTGATGTGCCAAAACGAATTTAAACAAAACTTGGGGAACGCCTAGGAAAAAAACCCATTCATAATCCGCAGGTTTTAAATAGCCACAAGAATGGGCTAAGGGTCATTCAAAAAGTCGTCCCCGAAATTCCTTCAAAAATTGACCGCCCCTGTCCACACGGTGTCCATTTTAGTCCAGACTTCCCCCTCCTTCATAGAGGTTCTTCATTTTTTTTATGAAAAGTAAGGTGCCCAGAAAATTTACTGTAACATACAAGGCCCATCCAAGCACCCGTATTGCTGCCAATTCCACGAGAATTTTCCAGATTTTTTTGATTAACAAAATCCTGACCTCGAAGGGAAATTTCAGCATACCATTGGTGTCTATCACAAATCTAGGCATAATAACCGACTTTACCAAAGTTTTAAAAATAAAAGTACATTTGAGACTGGGGGCACATTCCTTCTGGTCTCCCTTTCACCTTTCACTGATCTTTATAACTTTATTTTTAAAAAAACCTAAAAACTGAAAAATAAAATCATCAGTGGACGTCCATATTGGCTTTCTCCCCACCTTCCCCCTGTTCACATGGCGTCCACATGCCAGCAGACGTCCTCCCTCTACCCCCCTTTTGAAAACGCCCTTTTTGAATTGCCCTCTACCATTTCCATGATATTTGTACGAGACATAGCGACATAAGGTTGCAAAAACCTCGAACATTTGCCATCTATTTGAAGATTTACAAATCTTTAAATAATTTGAAAGCATTAAAAATATGTGCTATAGCCGAAAGGTTCAAAATGATGTATAAAAGTCATCATTATTTAACAAGCAGTATATAAACCAATCAAGTATTTGTGGACATTACCGATTAAGTGAAACTAAATAAAATTCCTTCAATTATTTAAGACTTGCAGACGTTTTCTTAGTAATTCTTTAAAATCTAGCAAAAAATATTATAAAAACCATTGTAATACTTATTTAATCTAATAAAGACTCCAGAAATTTAAATATACTTATGGGGAAACAAGTTACTTAAAAACGCTTCAATCGTAAAATATATTGTTAAACCGTTCACAGTAAACAAGGTTGAAATTTCGATTTCAGCACAGAGTTGACAAATTATCAAATTTGTCTTGATTCAAGATTTGTTTATTGCCTTTTACTATTTTTTTCCTTTAAGTATATATTCTACATTAGAACACATAAAAAGCAAGTTTTTGCTCTATAGAGCACAACGCTTATCTTGTAATGTTCCATCATTAATTCCTCATGAAAGAACATAAGTTTTACAGTTGAAATCATTTCCAAATACAACACTTTGTTCTAAAAACTTTTGCATATTCGGTAATGTCTTTAGGACCGCCTTCAAAATTAAACTTTGGTTATTTCCATCATTACAGCGCGCCGATCATAAGCAGCTATAATGAAAATTCCATGCTAAAGCCTCATTCGCCACCAGGGGGTTCTCTTAATCACTCTGCAGAGCGCATTGGGAGCGCTATGTTAAGCGCCAACTCGCATAAATATTAACGCCGCATTAGGGAACTTCTCCTCGCCAATCCATATGGTGATGCCACGTGACCATTGAGGAGAACATAAAACAAAGAGCGCTAAGTGAAATTACGAACGCCCAGCGCCCGGCGCAGGCGCGCGCCTAAAACGCTGCAAATTAATTAACGATTTGCCACTTGTGCATACACATATTAATTAAGTGCAGCCGGCAATTAACATCAATATTCATCAACGTCTTAATGCCGACTTAAAAATGAACGTTTTCTCCGAAATTTACGAGCCTGTGAAGAGGGGAAGAGGAGTATTACAGGCCAAGCAGAAAATGGATGCCAAACGAGCATAAAGGGATACCATCAGACAAGAACTGACAGCGCCACCTATGCAGCATTCCATCTGAACTGAACTGAACTGAACATGAAGCATATCATTTGTGATGGACCCTCCAAACGGAGACGCAGACCAACATGTCTAAATTTTGCAAGCTGCTGATTGGTCTCAAGCGACCCGCCCTAGTTCTGAAAACCAGAACACTATACCATACGAGTTGTCATAGCAGGTTTCTCTGCTAATTGTGACCTTTACCCTGTAGGTTGCCAAGGTACTCTTGTTGATGTCGACAACAGTGGTCGAGTTGGTTATGTGCTTGCCTCTCAATCCTAAGATGCGGGGTTCACTCCCTGGTCGAGGTCTGTGGGATTTTTTACAGATGGGAAAATTTCCCTAAGTGGCGGCTCTTTCGGGTGAGAGTTTAAACCGAGGCTCCGTGTAGATTGTTGCACGTTAAAGACCCCTCGAGAGGGAGGGTGTTAGTCCCCCCCTCGTAGGCAAATCTCTAGGTAGGATATGAAGGCTCATCCCCTGGCATTGGTATTTAGCCCTGGTGTTGCAGAAATAGGTCAACGTCAAAAATCAACAAACAAACAAAGTGCCTCCCAGTCCCTTGCCAATTAACTTCAATGTCCCCTGAATTCCTAGTTTTACACCCAAGTTTCTTAACCCTTCACACCCACCAGCATATCTGCATTCGGAAGGATATGGCAAGGCCGATAACATTGAAACTAACTACAAAACCAAATACTGGAACACTGTGATGACTGAATGTCTGTTTTGTCCCTGTCGGGGATGAGGAACATGTTCTTCCTACATCTTGGTTCTCTCCAAGATGCACGGAGTTGAAAATCATTAGGACGGGTCTCCACCAAAGGCAACAAGGTTTGCTGAAACAAATATAGAATAAAATTTTGCCCACCGTGATGTTTGGGCAAACTTATGACGTTTTTTTGTTTCCTGAACCATGGTTTCTGGAACATTTCGCCCATCGCTTTAGAGGCAGTCCAGATCAAAGGATACAAATGTTGCCACTTTACTGCGCATGCCCAGCTGTCGGCTCAAATGCAGACTTGAACTGAAATTGGCAGACGGTGTGCAGACAAACTTCAAACAACAAATCGCATGTTTCAACTTTTGGTGGATTCACATCTGCATTCATCAACATGTTGCCGGATTCATTGTTTCAGATTTGAGTTTGAGTGCTTGTATGTTTGGTGTTTGCGTGTTGCATGTTGCCTTCAGCAGAGGCTCGGCTTTAGACACCCTTTAGATGAAAATACCTAAATGGGAAATTTCTATGATTCTGTAGCATCTATTGTCTCCACAACTTGGATGATATGCAAAGTGATTGGCAAATTTTGAGGCTATCTGTTTGAAATGAGTAAAAACATTTGCCCAAATAAGTGCTGAATATGATCAGAGATATACTACTGCAGAATTATATAGGTAGTGTACATGGATGCCTTGTACTACTGATGTGAGAATGCTGCTAACAGCAGAGTCTTCACCAATACTTTATAGTCGCCATCAATAGTTTATACGATGTTGCTAGCAGTCAGTAACAATACCATAACATCGAATGAATTCTAATCTTTCTAAGTCGATAAATTATTTATCTTATTCCTATACTGTATACTGTCTGAGACGTTGAGTACGATATCAATATTTTTTAATCAATGGCTGGTCTAAATACCATTGTTTAGATCAGTGTTTGTTCAACATTTTTTTAAAACTCATGGTTCATTGAACAAGGTAAAAAAATTGTCAAGACACGCCATTAGTTTTTACAAAATTTTCTTACTTTATCTGCTCTATGATGAAAATGTGTGATATGCCACATTAATGTTTCGTATTTATAAGATCTTTTTTTTAAAACTAAAAACGTATTAAGTAGAAAAACTTGGCGGATCTAGACAAATGAAAGAAACATGTTGTTCCTCGTAAAAACTTTCCCATGCACAAGCATTAACAAATTAACTGAAAACGTTGTTGTCTTTTTTTTAAAATAGGCACATATTATATCTCAAATAGTTTCCGTGACAGATTGATAAAAATACCCATTTGCCCTTAATGTTATTTTTCTTTCATGTTTGATTAAACCAATGAAAGAAATTTATGAGTTGGATGACTTAAATATTTCTCCTGTCGTCATATTTTAGTCGGTCATTTCAAACTACATGCATCTAAAAGACAGACCCCAGCAATGAAAATTCAACTTCCGAAATCAGTCGTAGGATGGAGTTGCGGTTGCATTTGCGCTTTAAATAAAACATCAGGCAACAAAACTCATTCCATTAAAGTCAGCAATTGTATCACAAAAATCTAGCATCGAGGGAATATGGGTTCTTTTTTCCTCGTGTTTATGTTCATGTTCCATCATAGGCTGTGATGTAAATGTCATCATATTTCACTGCAGCTGTGACAGTCCCCTTTGTTTTAATTTCGCACTTCTCACTGTGGCAGTGAACAGCGAATAATCTTTTTAATTTATTTTCCTGCAAACGAACAATTTAAGCGCCTATCAATGTAACACATCAGCCGAATAAAAGCATCTAAATGGCATATTTATGATTCCCAGCTAGAATATTGCAAAATTTGCATACGGCGCTCCGGAGCTTGGCTTCGCACCACCTTCGTAATCTGGGCGTTGCGAGGGGCCAATGCAAAGTGCTGCGATTACGTTCGCGTTAGCTTGCAATAGAGAGTTTGAGCCAGCCAACGCCTTAACGTTAACTTTAACGTTAACGGCAGGAAGGGACTAATGAATTAACTG
>JAUJYV010002037.1:0-14149 GCA_033995625.1 Ophyiulus pilosus
AACGATAACGATAACGAGAAACAGCGCTGGCGGCCCGGAATGTCAAAGACTACCCTATGCGAAGCATGGCATTCCAATGACATTCCGGGCCGCCAGTGCTGTTTCTCGCTATCGTCATCGTGATCATTTCGTTAACGTTGTCTGACTCAAACTCTCTATTAACCCTGATTGAAAATGTATATAGGACCTTATATGTAAGGTAATATATATGTATATATACGATACGTATACGGGATCGTGAGAACGTTCAGATAGAAAAGCATGCGCCGCTAAAAAAAAAACTTGTGCGGCAAAACAGCTGATACGGCCTCGTGTGAACGGGGTGTTAAGGGAATGAACATTGGAGCTCTAGCGCCCTCTGGACGAGTAGTTGGCGCCTTCTTAGAACAGCTATTCCACCCCTGTCCATACATGTCCTTAGCTATGCTATATTTAATTATTCCTTCCGGAAAAGTTTTATTTTGTTTATAATGGATTAAAATTAAACCATGCCCCAAATAAACACAATCTTATTATCCAATAACCATTATCATAGATATGATTTGCACCAAGACCAACAATTCAGACAGAATTTTATAGTTTTTAAATCTGGAATCGATCTAAATTATAACCCTATGAATGCCGTGAAGAATATTTAATTTTGTTTTTTCAACGTGGGCTGCTTGCAGTACCACCATATATGTATGTGTGGCTGCCTCTCGCGTTGACTTTCTTTTCCATTCGTCCTATTTCTTTTTAGAGAGTTAAATTGGTTTTAATTAAAGACAATTAGGTGTATGAGTACGGCTGCAAAGTAGTGGGTCGATGAAAGCGAAATCTCAGAAGGAAGCTTGGAGTGAATGCGAGGAAAGTGAGGCTTAAATGAGCAGAAAGGGTTGAAAGGGAGGCTTAAAGAGGGAATGGGGAGAAAAGCGAGATGCATGACGGGAGCGATGTTGTTGCGAAATAAGATATTTAGTAGTGGAGAAATAAAAGCGCAGTTTGGGAACATAAATTATTCGGCTTATTGATTCACTTAAGGCAAAAATTGTCCTTTGGGAAGGGAATCAATAGCGCCAGCACGAAACAAAAAAAATAAAGGGGGATAAACAAAGTGGGGGATAAAGACTTAAAAAGCGCATTAGGAAGAATAACAAGTGTGTATACGTTGATATGGGAATCAAGAATTAAGTTTGCTGTGTTTTAAGAGGGTAGGAGCAGGGATGAACGAGGGATTTTAGGTAAGAATTATGGATAATTAACCGTGAGAGGGTGAGGGGTAAATTAATGTCTTACTGTTTCTTGCGTTAATTAGCGGGGGAGGATGGAGAATTTGTAATTAGCGATGGCGAGGGAATCCAGCATCTGATTTAAATCACATTTAATTATATTCTCGCGAAAGAAATCGATTTTTTTCTCCATTGCTGTTATTGATGCCATCTTCATCTGGCCTGGAACTGATGTGGGAGCTTGCTGGTGTACTGTATTGAAAATGCAACTTCAATAGTAGTCGATTTACCTCTGACAACATTTGGCCACTACAATGTACCAGTTTCATTTAACTGATCCAAAACTAATATCCAGTTTAAACTGGATATTAATTAGCACAATTAGTAATCTGTACTAATTAGTACAGAGATTGTAACATCTGATGGAATGATCATGAAATACTCGTACATCCACTTGAAATATGAAAACTATTATCTTTGCTCTCCAGATTGTTCAATATTCAACCACTCGAAGTATTAAAAGTAGGACATAATTCCGCCTATGATATTCCATGATATTCAAGTAGATTTTGGAAGAGATTTTGAAGAGATTATGTTTGGAAAATATTGGAAACGTATTTTTATGGCTATCAAAGCTATATTCTTTCGTCTGGCTAGGACCACTGTGGCGTGTTTCCCTGGTTGTTCTTTACAAAAAAATAAATGCTTCATTCTAGGGCTTCTTAAGATGTCGGTGTTTTCAATCACTAGAAATCTTCAATTTTGTCATGAGCAAGATTGGTGGATGACCTGCATTCCCCACGACTGCCATTTTGCAGCTTGGCAATTAAGTCAATCTTGACATTACCGAGATCAGCGATTGCAACGGGTATTGGGAAGGGGGGAGGAAGGGGGTATACACGTTATCACCCTAGTGGTGACGTAGTCATTCATGTGCAAAGTGACGAAGAACCCCCTCGGTGTATATTTTTTTGCCTCCCTTAAATTGCTTTAAGCCTAATGCCCTTCGGTTTGATGCAAATGAACAGGTTTAAAGCCCGAGATTCTCGCGATTTCCGATCTCGATTCCGCGAGCTTTGGAGGCGTAGAACGAAATGCAAATGTGATCGGAGGAATTAAGATACGCTCGCAGCAACCCAAGCGGAAGAAAATATTTAAACCGAGAAATAAGCCGTCCAAACCCCCTAATCTGTCAACTTCGCTCCTAGCTCGTGTCGAGTCCGAATCGATAATCTCCATAGGTTTGCGCTGGAGCGCCGTAGAGGGCACCACCGCTTAAAACTGCACACAAATATACTGTACTTTCTTGAAGACTATGATGTAGAACCTTAAAATAAGTGGGTTTTTTAAGAGAATTTTTTGAAGTGATTAGAAAAGTACATTACCAATGGTGGGAATAGTGTCGCTGCTGAAATACATTGTTAGCTTTTTTTTTGATAGGATCCAAATATATATTTATGGGTAAGTTCAAATGAAATCTTGGAATATATTAATATTTGATCTTTGAGTTAATTCTTTTCTGTTAGGAGATGCTCTCCAAATTCCTATATATTTATATATCTACTGAAATTTACCAAATATTCAGAGAAACTTTCAATTGTTAGGTGGGCTGAGTCCTACACGTAGTAGCGGACTGGGTCCTCGCATATTAGTTGCCAAGAGACGAAAGGGATCCACCCACAACTATAAGGTTATTATTTAATGTTTGTATAGAAATAAAGGAACAATTAAGGAAAAATGTATAATTACAATTGTGCAACATAAATACTTATTTTTAGTCATTACAGTGCACGTACATTACAGTACGTTTTCATTATTATTTTCCATATTATTGACAATATTCAGTGGATACTGAATGTAAATATAGATTGTTGCAATTAAATAAATGGGGGAAATGTTAAGGGGGCGCAATTGACTCATCGGGTAAGCTGACACTCAGACCAGTCCGCCACTGCCCATACCCTAATTTGTACCCTAATTTAACAAACAAGGATACATTTGCGATTGAATTCCATGAATTTATTATGATTTCCCTTCTCGTTTACAATAATTCATTTCCACTAAACAGAAATTGATTTATTAAATTGAATTTCAAGTTTATTAAATTTGTTATTGTATTTATGGCTGGTTTAGATTAAAATGTGACTGTGGTGAAATGCTTCGAACGGTTATTCTTCAATTAATGCCTGTTTAATCCCCATTATAAATTAATGAAATCTGGTGAAACAAATCTTAGTATTATTATTACTAAGATCGCAGTCTTTTTTTATATACACAACTGCTACGCGTCTGCGCGTGCGTCGCATCACGTGACGTCATGCATCTTGCCCCAATGCCCCTAGAGGGCGCTTCGAGGCGAAAGTTGTTAAAACTCGCGATTGATTATCCCCTTAACGGCCCGTTATCTCGCAAGGAAATAAACGCGTCTTTCGGGGAATGGCTTGGCTGACGATAATGGATACGTTAGAATACATATACTCGCCGCCATTTTTGAAGGGAAATTCCCCGATGGGATACGGAGGCCGTGAAGAACGTGTAATCCTGGCTCGGCTCTTAGCTCGTCTTGTATCGTCGTTAACGGCTAATGAATTAACGCGCGGATCCGTAATTAAATTACCTCTTCACAATGGCCAAAAGCCCCCAGCGCCGTCGATTCATCGGTGTGATTCCGAGCGTTTGTTTTCATTATTAAGTCATTAGTTAAAACAGCCAGAATGATGAAGAACGGCCCTCTGGTGGTCGGCTAGCTGCAAAATAATGCCTTGCACATCCCAGGCAAATATGCTTATTGGGTTCATACTCAACCGAGCAATGGTCACATGACTATCATGCAAAGGATGGCCATAAGCTGTACTGGTATTAATTTAGAAAGATTGAACAAATTGTTGTTTAAACAAATTTAGCAACTGTTGTTTAAGAACGGCTGTTTATTTACAAAAAGTTAAAATATATGTTTGAAAATATACAGAGGTTTGGTAAAATAATGTGGACGTTAAGAAATCTAGTGATAAAGTTTTTTTAAAAAGTTAAAATTTTTTGTAAGGCACTCTCTTCTTAACGAGAAAATTGTTTGACATGTGTTTGTATGGTGCAGAATAACCTAGTGCTGATACCGTTCAGGTAGACATGCTTGTAGATTAAATCTGATCAAGGAACAAGCCACCGGAACATCACACTGTTCGCATATTCACACATTTCCACATTTGGGTGCATAATGTGGAGCTTTATCACTATAGAATAACTCAACTATACTGTAGTGAAAGTTGGTTTTATCCCGGATAAGGATGAGTAAGAAACCATTCAAGGATTTGAATCTGGATCGCAGGTTTTTCAATGGTGTTTTAGTAATCGTTTACAGTAAACGACTGACTCATGGTGCATCCGACAGGCAGTCTGATCGATCGCTTCTGTACCGCAGATATTTCTCCGCTGCATAATTTCGGTTTCCTTTTTTTTCGACCGAATAACGTTTTTATCCTTAATCCAAAGTTTAATTAAAGTTCGTTTCATGAAATGCCGACTTTGATTTTTTTTTTTCGTACAAAATGAAAAAGAAAACGAATCAATTTCAAACGATTTTTGTGTGTGGTTAAAAGCGATTTTTCGGTTTTTGATTTCTTTAAAATTTTCTAATGATTGCTAAATCTTTTTTTCATTATACCGTATAAATTCATTACGTAATGGCGATGGTGCTGGTTTTTTTTTCGTCGTAAATATTTCAAATTCATTCGTGAATTTTACAGAGGTGTCAACACGTTCCTTAATCGATCGATTAAAAAAATATGTCCAATCCATGGAAGTAGCTATGATATTAAACTGTAAAGTATCATAGTTGTGAAACGAGATGTACACTTCCGGGTAGAATACATGAGATAGGGCCATATTATGTCCCATATATTATTGCCCAAAGTATTACTATGGCACATATTGTATGTTGAAATACAGAAATGGCAATTGCACACATATCATGGGTTCTTGGTCTTCAGTTGATACACTGTCACATTGTACACTTTTTATAGATTTTTTTATCTGTGCATTTTTCAACTGTTGACTAGAGCGAACTCTTGTTCCCTACCATTGCATTCTGAGTTGTTTTTTTAGCATTTTTTTCTATAAATTCCTAAGGTTGCTTGATAAATCTATATTTTATACTTGCCCATATTGCCTTACTTATGCAAATGTTTCTAATCTTGCTTTTCTATAACTCCCTTATCTTTTTTGAATTTCTCAGGCGCTCCGAATATATGATATGCAAAAAATTAGCCAACGTATTTTTGTTTGTTTTTAGAAACACATTCTAAGTACAGTAAATATCATCTACATATCCTCCAAAGAACAGCCATTTTTGTAAATATATACGTACAAAATAAGCTTTAGCATAAATTTTACAATTTAAATCATTTCGAAAAGCAAAAATACATTGGTAAATATTTGTACATCTATAGGATCGCCTTAAAGTGGATGTGCCCATCGGTTCCTATCGATCGGTCCTTCTTGTTTACAAACTCGAAGTCATATCAATCATTTTTATTTATTTTTTACCTTTAAGGTTTTTATCTCCCCCCTCCTACCCCATGCAGACCCCGTGCAAAAGCTAGGTGGAGTTATTTGAACATGTCTATAGGCTGCATCTTGTAATATGCTGCTTGTCCACGAATCCCCTGTAGGATTTCGAAGACTTCTATTTCGTCAATTGCAATTTCTATTCCGCTTCTCTCTTGACATTTTTGTATTATTTTGAAGTGACTTTTTTTTTTTTTTTAGTATAAGACATTTTGTCGTTTTTATCCCTGAAGCATGATCTTTTTCAATGCATTTGCGACGCTTCTTGACCCTGCAATAAGTAGAGCGGTTGAGGTGGGGCTTCTAATTCATCCGTGTGTTGCATCATGATGTTTGAATCCAGCATATAATTTGTACACCGTTTGTCGTATGATTCAAAAAGTTCCAAGTTTCGCCATGACCCAGATAATGCTATTATTCCAAATAGTTTAGAAAGTGTTTTGGACGACGAAAAAAAAAATTGATTTTTTGGATAAATTCACTTATACCCCGGGTGGAAAGATTATACTGGAAGTATTTATGAAAAATCTCGTATATGGAAATTTAAGAAATTGGATACATGATATTTTTTTATGTGAATACATAAATATTTAGAGTAGTCCTTGGAATATCCATCAGGGTATAGAACCATAATAGTATATTTACACATATCTGTCTATATGCACCATATTCATAGTTTTAATAAATAATGATGTCCATGCAGTTCCATTAAACATATAAAGTAATAGAGAGTTTGAGCATGCCACACGTCTTTATACTTACCTTAACGTTAGCGGCGGGAAGGGAGCAGTCACGCATTGAACTACTAAATGAACTAACTGAAGGTAATAGTTGCGCATGCGTGGTTCTTACCACCGCTAACGTTACGGTAAGTATAAAGACGCGTGACATGCTCAAACTGCCTATTGTGTGATATATGAACACATTTGCTTCCAAACATAATTATATGCATGTAGAATAGGACAAATATTGCCATGTATACATGACCATATATGGGTCGGGGTATTTTGATGTGGGACTAAGTCTTTGATTTCAGTATTATGGAGTAAACTCAGAAGTAGCGTGTAACGGAAGTGTAACGGTTAACGGCTGCCAATCGCAGCTTACTCGGCGGTCTAACGGCTTACACAAACTTTTATAAAAGACGGCCTCATTTCATCGCTTTATATGTACTTACATATGTTAAAAAATTATTATGGAAAATGTTAACATTTTTTTTTAACTTTTAAAGAACTGGGGAGTGGGAGGGAATGCTGGATGAAGTGAAAACAAATTATTGTTATCAATATCGGATGCGGAAGAGATGTGGTTTAATTTCGTGTTCGAAAAATGTTTAGGTTAAAGATAAATGTTTTTGTTTCGCCCCGTAGGCGCGGATGACGTCATTCCCCCTCGCTTTTCTTCCGCATCCGCTGAAGCGTATTTTTATTTATAGTTTAATGTAGCGATGAATCACTTTACAAGGCGTTATTTGCAACGACGCTGTTGTTGTGTGCTTTGGCGAAAATGTTGTGCTGAACAGATACAAAGCATCTATGAGGGGGGAAAAGACTTGCAAACCCTTCTACCCCCTTTGTACCCCCTTCTCGTTACAATCCTCTCATTTACCCCATCTCTTTCTTACCCATTCTTCATTTCTACTCCTTTCCCCTCCTCCTTTTCATCCTTCTACATAATCTTCTATGAGTGATAATTTGCGAAAAAGAAGGGATTTTCAAAAATTGTAACGAATGTTCATTCTCACGAAATGGAAGGTTGCTAGCATGGCGGTAAATAAAGCAGTTTTCTTGCTACATTAAAAGCTTGGAAAGCAACTCCTGTTTTAATAAATAATATATACATTATTTTCAATAATTATTTTACTTAATGTAGAGGAAATTTATTTCGATTACTACTGCTGTTTCAAATTCAAATTTTTCGGTCAATTTATTTTTAATAGCTTTACAGTGTTTAGCAATAATTCAACAAGAAACTGAAACTGACGTTTTTAGTTATTACAGTTTTACAAGAATGAGTAAAATGATATTTTATGGAAATATAGAATAAGTAAGACATCATGACATTTCGGAACATGTATACATGCCATATTTTTGGTTTTGTATAGGAAATGCCACTGGATATCCATATATGGCATTCTTGTCCATTAATGATCATATAGGCGAATGTACTGTATGACCATGCACGTCTAATAATGACAAACTGGCGAGTGTACGATCATCTACGGTTTGCCCTTGTATAACCATATATCCGAGTTTGTTTATATATCTCCTAATTTCGTGTCCACTTTGTTATATCCGTATATGTACTTTGAGTAACAATCTAATCCAAACTTGAACATAAAACGGTGGTCATAAATGATTTCAGACATATATGAAAATATCACGTACGTTTATCTTATTTTGCATATACTGTATGGATCTATATAATTTTTTTACTTCACAAGGATTTTTAATTAAATACCTACGTATATAACTTAATATAACGTAATGAAATACTCGTAGTTGTCTCTTATGCGAATTAAATTAAACCTATTTGCCATGTGAAGAAATAAGGAAATTAAATGAAACGTTTATGAGAATCGAGTGAATAAAATAATAGGATTGATCGGGGTCTAGCAACTGCTTATCTTTTGAAGATTAAAGTATTCACAATATTACCTTTCTTGAAACGATCAAAGATAGATGAACTTGATATTAATAGACCTCTACTTTTAAAACTGGAAAGGGGGCAAACACTGACAACATAGTTGCTAGCAGTGATTGCCTGCGACTAGGGGCAAAAGGTTCGTTATACAATAACATGCGGCTTTAGTATAGACTTTATTACAATAATCCTCCTGTTCCAAACGTTGCTCGAGACAAGTTTTATTCTCAATACTAAATCTATAGTTTATTAGCCACCTGACGTCATCTGTGAACTTAAAACCACATAAGGTCCATTACGTTCTTGTTCGAATGTGTATTCCTCTTTGGTGTTTTCTCAAACGATTTATGATGTACTCGTAGCAGTGACCTAAACTACACCCTTTATTCAGAGACAAGGACCCATGCTTGCGGGATCGTGTCACCCTTTGTATTTGTATTGAAATGGCATATGAAGATCTGTAATGCTTTTGACATTATAGCAACAAATGGGCGCTTATGAAGCCAAAAGCTTTAATAAAGGCCCATGCCTTTTGATAGTGGCAAAGAATGAGGAGATCGAGTATAAACAGCAGACTTCATTCCAGCGCTGACTGATTAATGCGCACCTTCAGCGCCATCTGTGGGCGCACGCGTCGTAAACGGCGGTGAATAACTAGGGCGCCCCGTGCATTTGACGCTGATGAATAAGCATTTAGCTTTTGTAGGCAAATTGAAAGCCAGAAGGAGAAAAAGGGGGATAATGAGAGGCTTGGGGGTAAATCGTAAAACGAAATCGTTTTTCTAATTCGCCTCCTAATTGTAAAATAAGATGGATGAGGGCGCTGTTAATGCCCATTAGGGACGCCGTCGAAAACTGAACGCCGAAAGCGTTAAAAACAAGGGGCTGAAATTTTTGGTTTTAACCGTCGCAGGGGGTAAATGGGGTGGCAATAATGGCTGCCGTATAATTGCGCCTATGCACTCGTCGCATAACGATGTTTACTTTATAAATTAGCGGCCTTAATCGAGTTTTTATTTACCCCCACCCCCTCGTCTGATGAGAAATCTGCGCTTGCCACTTGCGCTCGTTTATCCCCCTCGTCGCCAATACTCCCCTCTTTTCGTCTTAATAACATAACGGCGTTCGACGTTTACATTTGACGGCGGAATTGATTTTTGTCGTGCAATGAGACGCGATTCAATGTTTTTGGTAATTAAAAGTCGAACTGCTGTCTTATCAAAACTCTGGCATCGTTCGTCGTGCAGCGTAAGGAGTTTTGTCATTGTTCGGCAAAGGGTTAACACATCGTCGCTTACTATTCATATTAAGTGTGTTGGACATGACACTATCACTACATTTTGATTTACACGTCGGTAGTTGTACCAATAATACATTTGGAATTGTTATGCTGTATTCTATATAAAGTGGCACAACCTTTTTCTGAACCCTAAAGGTGGGCAAACACTGACAGCGCAGGTGCTGGCAGTGATTGCCTGCTGTTAAGGGGCAATGAAGTCTTTAAAGGAGTTTGGCGCCCATTTGCGTGAGTTTTCCATTTAAAAGTTCGTTTGTACGATCCTTCTCTCCCTTATGGATTTTGTTGCACCAAGCACCCCTCCCATTTCGCGATAACGTTTTCTCCAACTCGCAATTGCAGCGATAGGCCTAACGCGAAGGCAGCACGCGTTTCGGGAATCGCGAAAAAGGGGGGTTATGGTGGCGCTAATGTTGCCTAATTTTCCTGTTAAATGACGCGGTAACAGTTGCTTTGCAGTTGGTGCAGCGAAGGGGCTTTTACCCTGCGTATCTGCCTTCGTGCAACGGGCCCTGCGCATGCCCCGTTATCTTTGCAAACATAAATTAAATACAAATTACAGGTTGATCGCCATGAACACCCCACTCCCACTCTCGCTCTAAAAATCATAGGTTATGGCCTCTGTTCAGCTTGGAGGATCGGGACAGTTCCTCTAAAATTCAACCGTGACTGTACAAACAGTTCTCCTATAATGTTATATACAGTATACGCTCATGGAATATTTCGTGTTATGGAAATTCATGTATTATAGACAATATTGGGCTGGAAGATGAAAACAGTCTCATAGGTAATTTGCTATATAAAATCAATAGCAAACACAAATTTTTGAACATCTTAAATTCTAACTACAGTAATTTAAAAAGAAGGCATTCCATGAAAGAACCATATGTTGCGATATGTGGCAATATATAACATTATCCACATATATGTAGTTATTTCTGAAAGTATTTATGTTCATATGTGGCCATAAGAGGATTTCGCAAATATTATATATAATCGGGCTCGTATTTAGATCATATACATATGTATATGGATTGTATGGTCATATAAGGACTTCATAGTACTGCATCCGCATATATAATAAATAATAGAATAAACGGGTATAATTTATGATGTTCCCCAAAAACTTGTGGGTGTCATATATCATTTTTGTATCCAAGCTACTACAATAAATGCAAAATTAGGATCAAATATATAGAATAATATTCTTTTCTGCTTACGTTGTTTTCGTTTTTTCATATCTGCCATATTATGTTCCATATATGTCATAAGTAGAAAATATCAAACAGCATGAATGTACATATAAATGTATGAGAATAGATGAGCATTCAACCTATGTATATAGGTTGTGCATGAAAACAGTCATTTTCCATATATGGCAGTAAAACAATCGGTAATATATGCCACATATATTGTCGACAGATATACATAGGCATATGCAAGTATGTCGATTAATATGTGCTCGATTTCGGATATGTCCATCTATGGTATTATCTATTTATAATTTCTCCACCCTAAGTAAAATCTTATTCGTACATTTTCGGAATTTACGGAGGATGATTGACTAACGCAAGCTAAACATAAGCAGGGTTAATAAATTGTTCGAACCTATACAGACAGAATGATTCAACATTGGGGAAAAATATTCGAGTTTTATACCAGGAGTGTTATACTAGGAACTACTTTTGAAGTTCTAAGCATTGCAAGGTATGGGATTTATGACCCATTTAAAAATAGATGAACTGGAAAACTGTAAAAATTGAATGCTGCTACGATCTGCGGACAAAATGTTATATTTCTCATGCGTACATTATTTATAGCAGTAGCTGCTGAAAAAGACAGCTTATTGTTTTTCTCTGAAATTCCATCTGGATACAAAAATAACAAAAAGTTGGTGAACAAAAAATTCAACGTATTGTGTTTTTTTCTTCTTCTGAGGACTGATGTGTTTATCAAAATTGTATAAACTTTCCATTATTTAAAGTAAGTAAATACGGAAATACGTGCAATCTCGTACAATGTATATTTTTTAAAAACAGATGGGTTTTTTTTCTTTCTTAAACTTAACGAATTTTTGGAAAACCTTTTGTGTTTTTCCACACGCTTTATTCGGCGATTAAGTGCTTTTGATTATGATTTTCAAAGTTTTTCTATCATATGCAATGACTGAGATTGGAGACACTTCATCGTATTTCAGCCGTTAACTCTCATTATGAGCTTGTTAATCGGGTTGTTTCAGACCAGTTTTTTTTAGCATCGTTTAACTTCCTTTTCATCCTTATTCTCGGGGCGCCGCTTAATTTTCTTGCTATCCACTTGAATGATTTTTTTTCTTTTTTTTCACGTTATTACTAAGAGTCATTTTCTGAGAAGCCCTTTTGCTAGGCTACTCCCCGTTGTGAAAATAACGTTAATCCCGGTTATAACGAAGCGAGAAGAAAAAGACAAAAAGGAAAATGGTCACAAAAAATAATAATAATGGACCTAAAATAATAACAAAAAAATCGCGTTGAGTAAGAAATGATGTCGGTTGCTAATGTGCTTCTTCTAAACATGCAATGTTCTTGCTATGTTGAATTTTTCTTAAATCATTCCTGGTTTTATTCTGTATGTTTTTTTTTGTTGTCAAAGAAAAAGATTTCTTCATTTTTTAAGAGGTGAACAAGATCTTTTATTCCCCAGATAACTATTTTTTTTTAAATACTACAATTAGACTATGGATTATACACATTATACTGTATATATCCATATACGCTATTTTTCTTAATACATGTAGTATATCCATATGCTGTATGTGCCATATATACTTTTTACACCCGGGTATGTGTACAGTTTCCATAAAAATAACCTCTTCTTTTATTGTAGCAGCTTTAGATTCTTTCGAGTACACATGAAGCTGAACGACGTTCTATTTTTGTTTTCTCTTTCAGTCGTTGTATGCCGCCATGGTCTTAAATACAACTACATCTTCTAAGTGGATTAGATGCGCCCAAATAAAATAAACAAATGGACAAATGGTAAGGGACAAATTACATGCATTTTATACTTGGCAATTTTGCGGCTAAAATTCAGAATAGCATTCCTGGGAAAGCCATTTTGCGCGGTCATTCAAAGCGATATGTTCAGATGGCCAGCTGCTGTTTTCGCGTGTTAGCAGGGACTAATAAGTTTAATGGCTGATGGTGGCGCCATCTATGGACGCTGCCGTCTAGACGCATTTCGAAGGTTTTATCTGCGACGTGCAGCTGAGTACATAGGAAAAAGATGGCGATTGGAGGAATTTTGAGGCCAAAATAATTGAGTTTTAATTAAACGCGGGTTGATTGGTGGCTGATGCACTCGACGTCGCCATTAATCAACCGGCGTCGATGGCGCCCCCTGTCTTAGCCCTTCACCTCGCCTCTCCCCCTCCTTCCGCCCCCTCTCGGCACATTTCGTCTGCAAATCTCCGAACAAATATTTGTTCGCGTTAATTCAACTTCGACAACTGACATCCTCCAAAACTCAATGACACAAATCAACAGAGTAAACACCGGCGTCTTTCCTACTCCTTTACCCCTATTCCCTCCCCTTATTTGTTCCCCACAAGTCTTCTTCATTTATGAACGACCCTCGTTAATTCAGTACTGAATTAGCGATTCGCATGAAAGCGTTGTTGATTTTTGTGCTCGTATGACATTATTGTTGGTCAGTAGCAACTAGTAACACGTTTCGTTGATTGTTTAATTGTTGAATGATTTAAATTGATATACATAGCCTATTTCAATACCCACATCAATGGTTTCACTTTTACCTACCCCGAAATTTCCTTGAGCTGCAGCGTAGGTTTGTATTTATGGGATCTGATTTATAACGTGCCTACATGCCGGCATCACGTGACATTTCTTGCCTCCAATGACAAACTGAGATCGTGTCGCGTCGTCGTTATGCTATTGTCAATCCGAATCGGGCCAATAGAGCAAAAGCTTTCCTGTAGTGCACCAATGCTATCATTGATTGCCAACATATGGGAAGCATCCATATATGTATATTTGAACGGTGCATTGCATACTGCATACGAATGCAATTCAGAAATGTTTTATATGGGTAAATAGAAATTCTTTTACGAGAAATTTATCCAATCTAGACGCTTATTTTAAAGTTTTTAAATAACGTATATCCCCCTTTTTTGCGGGGGGGGGGGGGGGGGGGGGGGGGGGAGCTAGCTATACACGACGAAATATAATGTTTGCACTGCACACAAGTATTTACACTTTAAGATTTGGTACTGGTACACTCCCTATAAATTCACATGTTTGTATTGTTAGTCAAATATTAAGTGATCCATGGCCTAATATATCGTTTAACGCTAACTTCAGAAGATTGTTAAATTTTATATTGTATAATACAACACACGGTACAAATTTTCCATGCATTTCGAGGCTGTTTTATACCATGC
>JAUJYV010002038.1:0-14145 GCA_033995625.1 Ophyiulus pilosus
GGTAGGCAAACTTGTTCTTCTAAATTGTTTCACCAAAACATGTTGAACAACCTTTTTGTTGCATTTTTAGTGTAGTGAATACGTGGCATTATACTAAACTATCGAGTTGCTGCTGTGGAATTCGTTGCGCGATCGTTAACCCTCATAATTAACGAGAGTTCACTAATTCGCTTTAACGCCACCCGATTAATTTTAACCTTAATTATGCCACACATGCTAGTACTCTAAATAAATACATACATAAATAAGCTGTATCAAAACTGTTAATGTCTTACCTGTATACAGCATTTATGTATGTTACATAGTCCATGGCATATTCGAGACTTAACGATCGTTAAGCCTCGTGATTTCGAGCACACGTATAATCCGTTTGTAACAAACTTTTGATGCAACCCAATTAACCAGATCCTAAATTTAAGGCACATATGAATACCATATACACACACAATTATGCTGTATTGATGGTATAAATGTGGTACACGTATACAGCATATGTTGGCACAATTCTATCTCCAATTAAGACATTTATAGATTCAGACACAAAATGCAACTTAATATGACGTTTTAAATGACTGAATTTTAGTCGTTTGTTTTAAGGACATGTTTTTCAGTCACAATTGCAACTGTAAATGAATTTCAGTTGCTAGAATGACATTTAAAGTATCTTAATTGATGCTAAATGTCTTAAAAAACGTGTCAGCCATAAAATCAGTCTGAATATAAGACTATGTTTTTACTGTGTAAGTGACATATATTTACTCCAAAGTTCCGACTTCCGCCGTTCACTATGTTGAGCATTGGTCGTCCCATTGTGAATCAGTCATTAAACCCAATATCCATCTCTTTGTGATACCAAAGTTCAATGGAAATTTCCCCCCTTACACTTTGAAGTTCCAGATCACCCATGTGTAATACGCTCATGCTGGCGATTTCACCTCTTTTAGACCATTGGTCATTTTGTGACATGTGATGACTCAGGTCATCAAGTTAGAACAACAGCTCCTGCTCTGTCATTTTTTAGAATTGTAATTCATACAACAAACCTGAAGTTAACTTAAAACAAATATGCTAAGTATTTAACCTTTTGAGATTTCCAGGTAATTTATTTTGGTTTGCTACCGATCATTGACCTTAAGGCCCTGATCATTATCCCAAACTAATTTAAGCTAAATTTAAACCAACATGATTTTCCTTATTTTGCTTTGGAAAATGGCAAGAAATCCTTGTCTTGAAAAATAATTGATGCTCTAAGGGCAAATGTAGGAGACCTCATTTTTAATTCACAGTCTGCTGAAAGTCTCATCAAAATTCAATAAAAAAACCAATGTAAATTATGAATTGATAATCCCATAATTATTTAAATCTAACAAAAATAAGCAAGATTTTAATTTTAATTAAGATTTTTTATGAATATAAGCAATACGGTCATCCTGTATAATTTATGTAAAGCTGCAAGTTGAAAATAATATAATTAACTGTTGCTATGGCTTAATGCTATGGTAACTCCAATTGAAACTTAAATGCAAAATTTGGGTAACCAAAAATTATAAATTATCCTTAAATAGGCCCTATATAATATCTTGTGCCTAAAAAGCATGAATACTAAGTAATGAGAAATAGAGTGGTGGTAGAAACAGTGGTACCAACCCACAACCTCCATGGCACAATTCCAACTGAACACAACTAGCCCCCGAACCACCGTTCTGTTGGAATTGAGAACATTACATGGGTACATCTTCGCCAAAGGGGGAGATGGGGTACTTTTCTTATTGCTATTTCAGCTCCCCATTCATACAAAACACAATTTTACGTCATTTTTTGGTCTTATAGATTTCATATTGTGGTCTAAAACTCGTCATTTTGGTCAAAAAAATGTCAGGCTTTTTTTTGGTAAAAAATGACGTCCAAATTATCAACTTTGCTACTTGGCTACTTTGCACTAAAGTGTCAAACTTTTGCAAGACATTGCTGGTATCAATTAATGCAGCTTGCTTCAAATGCTCTTGACCTCTAACAAAATGAAATGTTTAAATGTTAACCATTTTAAGTAACAACCTATGTGCATGACAATAATTACTTTTCTGTCATTTGTATACTACAAACTTAAAAAATGTAATTAATGCATGATGTATTTAATTGCAGGTTATGGTCTAATTTTTATCGTAATTTCTGATTCAGTCGACACCATGACTCTATCACCTCAAGCATTCTCAGCAGTGATCTTTGCTATCCTTTTCATTTGTGGAACTATATCTCCGGTATGATTGCTGCACTGAAAATCAATATATCTTAAGTTAAGATATGCTATTATGTTATTTGTTGTCCAATCGAAGGTTGCATAAAATCGAAAGTTGCATCCGTTTTGCTGTTATCTAAATGATCTTGAAAGTGAATGAATCTTTATTTAATAATCAGCTTACTTATATAGGGTGTCCCTAAGATACCTGTACAACTTGATATGAGTGATAGGGGATACCAAGTTAGATAAACATATTTATGTCAAATAATGTGGGGTTCCGCAAATGCCCCCTTTCACTTCTATAGTGCTGCATGCTGAATTACTAGAGGGCTCGAGAATTAAAGAGTCCCCCGCCCCTCATAGGCCTTCTCCCATAGTCTTTCGGATTGTCTGCATCCATCCATTCTCCAATAACTGCTACGCTAGCGTAAAACGAGAAAATGGGTATGTTGTAGCATTACACAGATTACGATGGTCTACCTGGCATTCTTGATGCTGGAGCAGTCAATGTCTCTACTAAAGCACTTCAGTACATGCACAAATCGAGATTCCAACAGTGAGGATTCAGGTCACTGATTCTCGTGTAGTCTAGCTGTCGTTAGCTATAACTTCACACTCACCAATTGGAAACTGGTAATTCTTCCATTTTTGATTCAGTGCAATAAGTTTAAATGACAAGGGATTGTAATTTCATATGTACAGATCAGTTTTATTCAGTTTCCGTGCAAGTACATATGAACAATCAGGTTCAATCAAGTTGGGTGCTAGGATTGTGCTAGCCCTTAGTTAGATATGACTAACTTGAGTTAGGTGTGAGACTAACTGATTAACAGTAACGCAACTTCCCCTTATATACATAGGTCTGGAGCCAACCTTAGCCTTCCAATTAGCATAATTGATTACTTAGGTTGTAGTTTGAAATATGGCTATTTGGTTGGCTCCAGCTCTATACAGGGAGGAGTTAACAATATTTGCATAGCAGAAGAAAGTAATAACAGTAAAAATTGAGGTGTTTACCCAACGATGGGAGAGGATGCTATCTTCCCTGAAAGTTCCCCTTAGTCCCAAATTAACTTAGGTTTAGGTTTAAGCCTAAGTAAATGTTGCATGCAAATTTAATACAACTACATAGGGTTATTCCCAAATTAGCAATTTGTGTATTAAAATATTCTTATTTTCATCTTTTCAGGTAAGTTTCCTGTTACAATATCATCAATAAATGATTAGGATTTGCCACAAAGAGACATTTACAGGTATTTGTAGTGCATGTAAGTAAAACCTAATCGAAAGGACCGAGACAATCATCTGTGAACAAATATCTTCCAGAGAATGATCAAAATGGCAACCAGCAAAGTCAATGCATGCCTGGCACCTCAAATCAATTCAACGGAGTACCCTACAGTTAGCTAACCAACCCTATGTCAGTACCAACTTAGCCATCATTGTTAGATTGAATTTTGTTAAATCAGGACTAATAGTATGCGTCTGTCTTAGCGCGAAGATAGGACAAAGGATTTGAGTGATTATGTCTACTCCTAGAGTGGTCGTTAGGCATTAATATATGAGTAACAAGATGTGAATTAAGAGAAAGATTAAAACGTTTGAATAACATCTAGATCTCAACATATCCCAATTTAGAGAGTGGATCATTTCTGTCACAATCGCAGAATGTTGATAAATAACCTTAACAAATCTGGCTGCGCTATGCTAGACCATATTTATATCCTGAATAATTAACCATCCTGTGAAGGTTCCAAACCAGCACACAATTTTCCAACATAGGGCAAACCAGAGTTGCATAGTCTGTCTCCTTCACATTTGGTAAAGGACATTTTCATTCAAATTAAAGTAGTAAAGAAAATTTTTCATAAAATCTTATTCTTTTACCGATTGACAAATTATTTTGAAAAATTACTTTTCAGGCGTGCATTAAATGAGTTATTATAATTTCCCTGAAAGAATGCCTTGATCAGGGTTTGTCAATGCACAATTATTCCAATAAAGTTTCTTACAACTCTGGTAAATGAACTCAAACAGGGGAAGAAGGCAGTTCAATTTTTTTTCTAAACCACAGCATCTAAATTAACCCTAAGCTCCCACATGCACTTAGGGATGCAATACTATTATTTCCTGTGAAGCATTTATCACCATAATACCAAGATGGCAAGTGGTCCTCTGTAAAAACTAATCCCAATACTGTTGACTTGGGATGCTATAATACACAAGCACACTCATACAAAAGTAAACAAAAAGACACTTACCTATGTAGACTTCAGAAACTAAATAAAAGGGATGCATCTAAATTGATAAAATATACCCAGCATAAAAATAGCAACTATGCAAAATAAGAAGAGGCCAAGGTATTCACTTCAACTAAGCACTTTATCACACTAAGGTTGTCTTAGCAATCTGATAGTATAACAAAACTAATGCAATTTAATAGTACACTTAAAATTATTGCAACATAGACATCCATTAAGTACTTAGTTCCTTGATTTCTCAAAAAAGGAAATTGCCACTGCTATGTCCTCCCCACTGAGCGCATGCATTGCCAGAACATCGACGCTGCACATAAGCTGATAAGAGAAGTGAAGGAAACCAAGAGGTGGAACAAGGAGGCAAAAATACACATTTGCTATCTACAGGACCCTTATACAAACAGTCCCTTAGGGAATGGCAATCAAGAAGGGAAACTTGGACTGGGTGGAAGTACAGCAGGAGTTACAGAAGGAAAAGCTGGTCACTGCAGCTAGAGGCCTATCAGGTTTGGCACCAAATCCAAATTGTTTAAATTTGAACAACTGTGCCATAACAGCCAAGAGAAGCATGCCTATGTTGTGGTTTGGGTTACCTACCAAATCACACATGCATACAAACTATGCCAACCAAGGTATGCTCTACATTCCCTTCATATGCTAGCCATTAAAAGAAAGGCCTAACTCCAATCCAGTGAATATCCCTGTTGGACAATTTGGTTTAAAATTTTATGTTTTTAATGGATGTATGCTTCAATACTGACCTTGATGCTGTAAGTCAGCATCTTCATTCCAGGATTGTTCCAAGATAGATGGAACAATGTCAAAACTGCTTTTTGAATTTTGGCTGCCTTTACAGTCATTTAAATTTTGAAAATTGCACGAGGATGTTTAAATCCCTTTTAAACATCCTATACATATGCATTATGATCTTAATGTTGCATGCATTATTTATATTTAAAGTGTAAGCATTTATTTGATTGTTTCATGAAATGTTGTGGCACGTGATGTAATTTTTGTAATGCCAAGTGTATGTTTTGTCCACCACTTGACACTGCAAGAGGGTGCACTTTGCCAAAGGGCATTTTCGACAAACCAGGGTCGTTTATGATTGGAAAATTGAAACGAGATGTGTTTTCACATTCCACTCTTACTCTGTGCTGTTAGGTCTCGTCCTTGCTGGACGTGACTAATTTCACAGTATGATTTGTAAACTTAGATTGATTTTCAACAATGAAAATATAGTTTTTTCATTTATAAATTAAAGGGAAAAATCAGTTTGCTTTTTATTTAATTTCAACTAAGTTAACAATGCATTTTTCAACAAAGTATTCGATCAAAATCATCTAGGATGCTAATGAATTGTTGGAACTTGGACCTTCGTTTCTCAATGGCTCATATGTCATCAATGGGGTAAGCAACAAATGAAAAGCAGAAGCAGCAAAATTTGCAGAAAAACGAGGTTTGCCAGGGATTTTTCTACATAAATTTGTGCACTAGGTTGGTTTTTGGTGTATAATTTTGGGTGTTCTGTACAGAATTGAACAATTTTTTTAACAGAACAACATTCAGACAAACAGATTATTTTCATGTAAGATTTCTATAGTTTTAAGATAGCTAGAAAGTGATTTTGCAAGGCAAATGTGCATGTGGAGCTTAGATTTTCACAATAACGGCATCTTTTGAAAATGGAAACTGGTATGACTATACCAAAGCTCACTTCCAAGAACTACAAAGCTTGGTCCTTCTATCATAGAAGGTATATGTATCCATAATGCTAAAGGAATGAGGTCTACATGAGTTTATTAAGGAATTGGAAGCTGTGGAAGAAAATGTGTCAGAACATAGTGCAGAAAATAAGACAGCTTAAGCTTTGAAATGACAGGGCATTGTCATTGATAATTTGGAGCATTTTACCGGAAATTAAGTCCTTAGTAAAAGGATGTCAAACTGCCAGGATCTTTGGGGGAAGCTGCAAGCAACTCAAGAGCCTAAGACTGGGGTTAGGACCAATCAATTTTAGTAAATAGTTCCTAAACATGAGACGAACCAGACGAGGATATGTCTATCTTTGTATGCCGGTTGGACGATACTGTTATATGATGAAGAGAGATATGAAATGGCCACTTATAGCCTGCATCAGATGCCATTTAGGGAATTACTGCCTAAAGAAGTTGAAGAAACTCTATTCTGATTGCCAATTACCATGAATTCAACACCCAAAAAAATGCAAATAATGAAAATCCAGCTCATCAGGGAAGTGATAACAATGCATTGTTCATCGGGAAAACTGTCACCAAAGCAATGAAACAAACAGTGTTTACAGTGTGGCGAGTTCGAACATTTTGCGAGAGTGTCAATCTCCACCAAAATATTGGAATAAGAACAAAAGACGAAGATTTGTTTTTCTAATCCCACAAATTTTTCTATTCCAGCCAAATGTGAGCAGAACCAGGGGTTGTTTTCCAGTGCAGTGTTGAACTATGTCCAGGTGGGCCAAAGCACAAATTCTGAGTGGTGTTTGGAATCTAGTGCTACTGGCCAAATACAGTATTGGACAAACCATATGCAACTGAGCGACACAAATGTTAAAGATGAGAAAAAATTATTGATGTGATCCAAGAACAAATCATTAGGTTAGTTATACATACATTCCATCTATTATATAACAAAGAGAAAAGAGTGCAAACTAATGCATAAATAATACAAGATCATGAGTAATGCAAAGGACATAGTTTTGAACCATCAACACAAGTGCAACTAAGCAAGAAACATGCAAATTCGTGATGTAATTTTACCCTTGCATCACAAAACATAATTTGATTACAAAGGTCATTATATTTAATCTAGCCTTACATAAAATGGTTTCCGAAAAAGGGACTAGTTGAGTAGCAATACTTGATCGAAACAGTATGGCTCCTGACTCTCTTGGGAATGTTTTGAGAGGAAAAATAATTGCTGACTATCAAGCAGGGATGCATCAGAAAGATATTTGTGAAAAATATGATGTGCACAAATCAACAGTATGCAAGTGGTTGAAGAATTTCAGCAGCACAGTAATAGTTGACATTGCCCTCAAAGGTGGTAGACCGAGTAAAACTATAGCTAGAAAGGACTCTATGACTGTGAGACACCTGAAAAAGATTAAAAGCATCTATTCCAATTAATCATGAAATACAACTCTCAATAGCAGATCGTACCATTAGATGGTGTCTAGTAGAGGCCAGATTATTTTCTCATACACCAATGAAGAAGCCTTTAATCTCCAAGAAAAATTACAGAAAAACTTTTTTCAAGGAAAATAAGGTGACTATATTAGAGTGGCTAACTCAGTCTCCTGATCTTAACCCTTTTGAGAACCTATGGGGAATTGTAAATACCAAAATTGACAGCAGTGTTGAGAGCACACAGGACCAACTTTTTGAAATACTTGAAAAAGCCTGGAAGGAGATCCCACCCCAAACTAGGATGCCATCAAGGTGAAAAGCAGTAATTCAAAACAATGGTTTTGCAACAAAATATTAAGAAAAACTTTATTTATTTGAAACTGAAATCTCAGACTGGTTTAAAACTATGTCCTTTGCATTACTTATGATCTTGTATTATTTATGCATTATTTTCTCTTTGTTATTTAATCGATGAAATGTACGAATATGTATAACTAACCTAATGCTTTGTTCTTGGATTTCAGTCACATAAGTGGTTTTTCCTCAACTTTAACATTTTTGTCACTCAGTTGCAAATGGATTGGCCAATGCTTACATATGTATATCATTTGATGTGTCATCGACATAGGATCCACTTGCTGTATTATAGAAATGTGCACCATATTGCCATGCCTCGAGGAAAAGAACTAGGGGAAAAAAAAATCAGAAAGATATACTTCCCACATGGCAAGGGACTGTCCACAAGGGTTAGCCACCAAAATATGATGTTCACAAACTGTTGTTCAAAATGCCATAACAAAGGTCAGGAGTATGCAACCAAAAAAGGTCAGGTAGATCCAAAAAATTGTTTCCCAGGGACCACAAGCACATTGAGGTTCTTGCCACCCATGATCAGTGGTCCACAAGTGAAATTGCATGGTTACTACCAACATCTCTGTATCACCAAACTGTGGAAAAGTTTGAATATTAATTCCAATGTGAAGTTTAAGAAAATGAAAGTAAAACCCAAGCTCTCTTCCGTTCATTTGTCAAACTGGCTAGTATGCTGCAAAGGAATTGTAAAATGACATCAGGGATCCATTCCACGAAATAGTGTTTTCTGGTGAAAAGCATTTCTGTCTACATGGCTCTGATGAATACTCATCATATTTTCATGATTTTCACACTCAGCAGAGGGTGAATCTGTGCAGACAGCAGGGAGGAGGTGAAGTAATGGTCTGGGCTCCATTTGGAGCAGGAGGCAAGGCAGATATTGTATTTATTGAGGCCAAAATAGATTCCATAAAATATTAACAATTGATGTACGATAAACATCAACAGGACACTTCTAGTGTGCATGCATCAAAGTCTACCAAGCAGTGGTTTGCACGAAAAAGGGTGATGTGATTCCATTGCCCTCATGTTCATCAGACCTGAATCCAGTGGAAAATGTGTTGGGTTTGATGATAAAGGCCCAATATGAGCAAAACAAGCTATATCATCACGTGAATGAACTTTAGGTTGCAATTTGCAATCTTGGGACAAGTTTGACATAGATGTTTTGTGAAAACTACTTCAAACACAGGCCCAACAGAATGATAGAGGTTATTGAGAAGCATGGAGGAACAACCCATTTTTAATTTCATAATTTCTGAACTTTTGTAAGTTGAGTTTATGCTTTATTTACAGGTTGAAAATTACGTTGTTTTCTTGTGAATAGATTTGTTATCCATTTATCATTATTTTAACTGGCACTGATATATTTCTACTATTGTAATCTTATTTGCATGAGCTGATCTTTAGTACTTATTGGATTAATCATATACTTGTGTTTTATTTGTGAGTTTATACATTTCTAACACATTGTAGATGATTATGCAGTATGGAGCAGCATCATGAGCATTACCTTTTACATACTGTATATTTAAAGTTTGTTTTATTTAATGTGTTTAATTATTTTATTATGAGAAAGTAATTTTTTAGTAAATATAATTAATCTCATTATCCATTCTAGGCCGCATTTGTCATTAACGTCAAATTTGTGATTCATGCAAAATTTAATTGGCTTCTCAGACGAGATTGGATGGCAGTTCTACCCATTGCATTTCTTGGATTTTTAATTAGTCTTGTTTTTGCAACACAGGTGAGTATTGTTGTACTAATTAAAATTTAAACTTGTTATAGGAATGTTCGCATAAAAAGTTTCAAAATGAATTCAGTTGTTTTGGAAATATTTTACTCAAATATTTTGACTGCGCATATAACATAAAGAACAAAGTGGCTGAACTTTACTCAAAGCACCATATAGCGCATTTTACCATCCAATTTGAGTTTGTTTTAACACGTTCTCGATATTTGTATCTGCATATCTTGGTTAAATATTTGTAGTTTTCATTGCCATTCATACTCAATTAAGCGTAGACATGAACGGTGAATTGCTAAGCACTCCCAGGTAATAACAGTTGGTCATTTTTGGCACAAAAAATTGATTAAAAATACTAGGAATTTATCCTCAAACCGACAAATAAAGCAAAAGTATTGAAAATATGTAACCCACGTGGGAGGTGGAGTCACACTTGCTACTAGAGAATTAGACTGATTCGATTATACATATGTAACTATTTATTTGGACCCAACTCATTGATGGTTGATACAGTTGATATATTCAATAACACATATTCAAATGCTTGGTACAAAACCCACTGAGAATACTGAGAATATTTTTGTATATTACTGAGAATATACAAGTTACAGTTTCAAATACATCATGATCAACAAATATACTTAACAATACACTGCATGATTTACACTACGCATGATCTAAGAGTCGAGAGACCCAGTCTTGGTCATGTCAGAAAGCGGGAGAGAGTGGCTGATTGTCAGCTCCTATATATGAAACTCGGGGTTCCCATCATACCCCATACTTAATTGTGTATGTAATTATGCAATCATGCTACTGCCCAATTATGCAATTGCCAATAATGCAATTGCCAATTATGCCGCACTTAATAACAAGTTATTTGCATTTTAGAAATGTACAATATGTTGTGCAAGGGTACACAATGCCAACTGCTGTCTGGCTGACTAAACAAAGGTGAACAAATATCTGCGCCATTTGGGCGCCAAAAACGACAAGTTTACAAATATATGGATCAAATCCAAAAATTTTAATATTAAATTTTTTGGAAGCAAAGCAAATGTTTGCATATTTAAAGGAACATTCATGAAGTCATATGGCAAGGTTGCTAAAGGGATTCTTGTAGTGTATGGAACAGTTAATAAAGGAAACCATATATACTGGATCCACAAACAAACAAGATCACAATGAGCAAAAATGTGAGTTTTAGGAGCAACATCTAAGGCAAACATGTTCTGCAAACAGTAGACAAAATTGCAATGCTTGCAATAACTTTGTCATATGGAGAAGGGTAAAAGACACTGTAAAGCGTACCATGTGGCTATTCCAATTTAACACAAGTTTAACACAAATTTTCACCATATGGCAAGCCTAACGCTAGAAAGCTCAAGCCGAGTTCCCATGCTAATTTTAAACACTAAATTTTGAAGCCCAATATCCATCAATTTATGACACTAAAATTAAATGGAAAACAACCTCTTGAACTTTGGAAGTCTGGGTTAACCACGTGCAATATGCTCACGTGGCTATTTTGACAACCCTACTTCTCCCTTAGTCCAGAGAACAAAAACATGAGAAATGTAATCACCTCAGTTGCAGCATTGCTAAGTACTGCTGAAACTGATGTAGATGTGGAAAGATTCAAATAAGAGACAGCAATCACTGCTGAACCAGCTGTTTAATGAAGGTTTTCAAAAAGATCAACTAAAGAAACACCACCATGAAAGTATTGTAACAAATGAAGTCTCCAGAGAACACACAAACTGGGATAAAGTCATGAAGAGGAACGATTGGTGGTCTCTAAGCCACCAATGAAGATTCATTGGTTGCAGTTGAAATGAGTTCCCTGGAAACTTATTTTAAAGATAATTCGATTTGGTTTAATGGCTAAATTAACACAAATTACATTTGCAGATTATGTATGTTGAATTATATGATTGGCGTAAATGAATGGCTCTTGCAAATAGATTTCTGGCTGAGTTCTCAATCCTGTGTTGTTGTCTCGAGGAGAGACTAGGGTGAACTTTGAGACAAAGCAAAAAGTGCGGGAAAACGTGCTTGCATGGTGGCGACCTATGGTGACAGAGGTGACATGCATACGCTTGTACAGTGGTGCCACCAAGTGGTGAGGAATGCCACAGTACTCCTCCAATGGTTAACGATACCTAAGAGGGATGCATTTGAGAAAAATGCTTTTAGGGAACAAAGAGGCAGGAAGAGCATGCACAGGATGAGACGGGGATGGCTAAGGGTGAGGAATGGTTACTTGTGGTAATGGAAATAGATTCATGGTGAAAGGCAGAGCCAGTCGGACCACAGGAGGAGGAGCAGATGGTGGAGGAAGCACTGATGGCGGAGGACACAAGCAGGAAAATAGGAAAATGACGGAGGACACAAGCAGGAAAATGACGGAACCACACAATCAATAGTAACATTGACCTCACGTCTACCATGGATGATGGTGATGATCTTGTCTGACCGGCATAGGAGAGCAAAAGGACCTTGGTAAGGTTTTTCAATGGCTCGACGTACATGATCACACCGCAGAAAAACATGGGAGCAGGTGGCAAGATCTTTGGACAGTAAGGTCGGAGAAGTGGTTTGACAGTTGATGGAAGGGGCCCACGATGCAAGGAAGTCAAAATCTCATTTGGCGATTGTTTAACCGGAACGGGAAAAGAATTCCCCAGGGAGATGCAGGGGGCCTCCAAAGACGAGATCGGCGGAAGGAGTGCCGATATCTTCACGCAGGGCAGAACGGAATCCGAGAAGCACAGCAGGAGGTGCAGTAGCCCAGAAGAAACACTCATGACACAAGAGTGCACTTTTATGATGCTTATGAAACCGTTCCACCATGCTGCTGGCCTGGGGATGAAAGGCAGTGATGTGGATGCGAGTGAATCCCAAGACTGTACCAAGGCAGGAGAATAGATTAAGAGTCAAATTTTGGACCTTGATCAGTGGTGACACGCAGGGACACGCCATACCAGGAGTCCAACCATTGAAGAATGCAGCAGCCATGGTATTTGTCATTTTTTCAGGGATGGGTATGGTCTCTGGCCAATGTGTGAAATGATCAACACAGGTAAGCAAATACATGGAGGGAGTGGGCCTACAGGGTCGTTGTGGGTGTGTTTGAAACGAGCACTTAGTGGTAGTATCGTGCTTGTTTGCGATGTCCTTGCGAAGGAAAGGTCACACGAAGCAACTGGACACCAGCTTGGATGCTGCACGATGACCAGTATGAGCAAGTCGTGAATGGAGTCGAAAGTGGATGGCAAAAACCCAAGGACGCGAATGGCCTGTGCGGAGATCGCAGAAGAGAGTGGAAGAGTGATCTGGCAACCTTACACGTTTGAGCAGGAGGCCAGTGTGAGGGGGTTAGACAAGTTTGAAGTTCCTCTACCAACGTCTGAGCAGACGCAATAGCCACGTAGTCCACAAAGGGAAGTGAAAAAGTCGTCTCGACTCGTGATAAGGCGTCGGTGACTGTATTCTCAGAGCCAGCTACATGTTGGATGTCAGTGGTGAACTGAGACAGGAACTCTAGCTGGCGAGCTTGGCATGCCGATGAATAGTCACTGAGTTTCTGTAAAGCAAATGTGAGAAGCTTGTGGTCAGTAAAAAGTGTGAAATTGCGAGCCTCCTGGAAGTTGCACAACATCCACCAAATGTACAATATAGTACATATTGACAAGTAATGTTGCAACCAGCATACCCTTTATAAACTAATGGAATAACACACGAATGACAAATAGTGTAGACAGTAAATTGAAAAAAATACATAATACAAAGTAATCTGTTGAAATGCAGCTACTGCAAAGCATTAGTATGTGTGCGTATATAATGTATGTAATGTGTTTGCTATGGAAATAGCTGTTGCTATTATTTTGGCGTGTAAAAAAGTGTTCCTTATGGACATAATATTAATTCACAATAATTTGGCTTGTTACAGGTTTATTCTAGACATTCCAAAGTGTCCAAAACCTAATCACTTTTTGAAAAATATTTGTTAAATGTTTTTTTTAAATTTTGTGTCAAAGTAAAAAATACTGAAAAAAACAGTGGTTGCTATTAATTTGTCGCTGACTGTATGTTTATATTCACAGAGCTAAGTGGGGTATTGGTAACCTTACCGACCTTTCATTCAAGAGAACCGAGTTTAATTCCCGGGTCGCCTACCATGACTGTTTTTGTTGTTTTACACAGTTGTTTCCAGGAAAATGCTGGGGCAGTTCCTTTAAATATCGACTACAACCGTGCTCCTGCCTTTCTTCTCATTTACTGTAAACTACACTGTAAAAACCAAAGTCTTAATTTAAGATACTTTTCGTGTCAATTCTTGTAGACAAAATCAAGATGTTTTGC
>JAUJYV010002039.1:0-14141 GCA_033995625.1 Ophyiulus pilosus
GAAATTTTTCTCCAATGAGATTGGATATCAGCCAATTATAGTGACCACTAAAATAATACTTAGATGCTATTAAGAAAAATACTAAATAATTATACAGCATAATTTCTCTTATAGACCTTGCGGCAAATGTTTTACGATTTAATAACAAAAAAATCATCACTGCTTTCGTTTACTCCCTCTAGATGGCGCAGCATGTATGTTCAACTAAAGTTGCTGGCAATGTAAATGGATTTTGCTTTTGCTTTAATCAAGCTTCTCGAGCTGTTAGAAGCTCCATGGAATAGAAAATCATGTGAGTTAAAACGTGTGCTCTTGTAAATTAACTAGCCATAAATATTTATGAGAAAATGACAGTAATCATTTACCAGACCTAGTTAACTCAGTCTCGTATGCATACATAATTTTTCCATTGTTGTCAAAAGGAAACACATTAACAAAGTATTAATTGGTAATAAATAAGTGCTGTATAATGAGTTGGAGTCGTAGAAGTAGATTTACAACTGCAATTTTGGATATTATTGCCAAAAATGACAAGCCGCATTCCGTGTCGGGTGAACAATAAATCTCCACGCTTTGGCATGTGAAACTGATAAGAATACTTGTTGTACAAGCTAAAAATGTTAACATTCCGTGAACAGTTCGTCATTCAAAGTTTATAAAATGAGCAGGGAAATCTGCAAATTTTAAAACTTCACTTTTGGAGATTCAACCTTATCTCATACTTCAATCATCTTGAACCTTTTTTTAAGTTTTAAGATAAATTCAACTTCGTTTTTGTTCTCTTTTATATTTTGCCATCTGTTATTACCACACATTCTGATATTAAACATAGTGCTCGTTAAGTTAACCTCTGGCGATGCCAGACTAATTGCTATTCGCGTGAAGGAGTAGAAAAATAAGGGTTTTTGTTTAACCACACGTTTCATTGGCATGCAGTATAAATTATGCATACTGGTAGCTATATGAAACATTTATGCTGTATGCATCAGCGCTCTCACAACTATATTCCATTACAATAGAAGTTGTTCCCTTTTGTTCTAGAGTGCCTTAAAAACAAAATGGCGGAATTTCATTGTTGATTCTTTTTTTTGTTTTTTCGACTTGATAAGTGCAATTTACAAAAAAATAAATTCTGGAGACAAACTGTTTTGAAAAGACCCGCCCATGTTCCTCCAACATGAATTTTTTTCATTGTTGATGCCAGTCTTGTCTGTCATCATAATGATCATGTTGTTTCTTCCAACTGTGCAATGGGCTAAATTCATCGAGGTGGTTTTCAAAATGTAAATGTTCACCTCGGTTGAAAATTAGCGTACAAGAGAAAGTTTTATGATACTTCCAAGAGTTATGAATGACACGCGTTGATAAGTTGGTGTTAGCACCACCACTCTCTCCAAGGATTTATTCGATTCTTCCTGCCGGAGATGGGGATTGCAAGTGAGGAAGCTTAGCACACATGAAGCTATTATAAACCCACACGAGAATTTCTTTCCGGTAGGATTGTATTTTTACAAAAGAGATATTCTAGGTTCAAGTGAAAAGGCAATGCAGGTCATTCGGTGGCATGCAACAACTCTCGTTTGGGACAAAATTGTTGAACCGAGGTTTCCTCGAAATGAGATGCACTCGCATTATGGATATATAAAAAAAATACTTTGATCAACAGAAATCATTCCAAAGTTACTGCTAAACTCGAGGTGGACGACCTAGAAGTAAAACTAGAGCTCGACTCAAGGAAACACTTAGTGGACACTAAGTAAAACGCGCACAAAGTTTTCTAATCATGAGGTCATTCATTGATTCATTCTGCAGCTAGCGTAGATTAACAAGTTTGTTTGCATTTACACGGTTTCATACGACTAAGTTCGTCTTATGAGATTGCCTTCTTGTGCTTAAGTAACAAGACCGCAAGAGTCCAGAGACTACAAACCGATATTTTCGAGTTAACTTACAAATTGAATTTTTTTCTCTTCTAACTTTCTCTGCTAACCCCTAAACATATTCGTAATACAGTAGAACCTGTCTAAATGCATCACCTCCCTAAAAGCATAAAATGTGCCGGTCGCGACTTGGGACCAGTGTATAACTCAGCCTGTCTAAAAGCTTATTTTTCACCGGTCCCAAGATAATGCTTTTAGACAGGTTCTACTGTAACGAGCACCATATTGTAATACTCCGTAATGGCGATTACATAGCCGGTTGATGTGCCTTAAAGTCACCGAAGCCGCTTAAAGTAGCTTAAAGCAGATTGGTGCAACCAACTTTGGATACTAAATTAAAAGTTCCAATGCAATAGCATTCAAAAATTCAGAGTGCAATCTAAATATAGTTTCTGGTAGTGGTAGGCAGTAGTAGGAAGCACCGAAGGACCCATTCTAGCAACAGCACATTCTTACCTAGTTTTGTGAGAAACCTTCATCCACAATGGAGCGGTTTAAAATCTGAATCCGACGTGGATATCATCGGCATAATCCATCCACAACGATGATTTTTAAAAAATTCCTGTATTTCGCACGTGTTCCAAAAATCCGTTCCGGAACAGCCAAGTTTCACCGGTTTATTCAAACTCCTCAATCGGAGATGGTGTTTTCCATCAGCAAGAGCATGGGTGCACCATAGCCGCAAGCCGGCATGTCGAATACCACTGTCAGTTCACTATTATTTCCACGCGTATATTTATTTGTCACCATATATTCCATGGGCATCCGTTATCCAGTATCCATCGGATCTGTGTCCAGAGAGCTAGGGATGCTGGGCGGTATAATCCTCCAACAGCAGCAGCAGCAGCGACATGCAGCACCAACATCGGCTGGTCTCCGAATGGCGAGTATGCGTTTTTTCGGCAGGCCCAGGAGGCTCTCGCAACCTCTGGAATGCGGTTCTGTCCTATCTTATTTTTAACTGGTCGTTTTTCGCAGATGGCGGAGTGGTTGCTACGTCATTGCCTACCCTACCCACGGGGCAGGCCTGTCGACCGACCTACAACGGCAATAAACAAGGGACATAAATTAGGCGAGTCAAATCAATGGGCTGCCCCCCCCCCAGAGGCGGAGGGGGGTCGGGGGGAGAGGGCTGCGCGCTGGCCCCCCCTCGGGCGAAACGTGGCCTTTCTCCCTAGGTGTGAACGCCAACTCGGAACGTGCAGGAATCTCTCCTTGGCTCGGCAGGTCCTCCGCACTCTGGTAGCCTCGCACTCGCTGTTTTTAAGCCGCATTCCTGGGCTGCGAGCAGCCGTGAAGACTGCAGATTGGCAACCGGTAGATTCACGCACCTCTTGCCGTCGGCAGAACTGAAGCGCACCTGACGGGATTAGCGCCAATTGCGGCCCAAAGAATTTTGCCATGGGGATGCTGTGGAGAGGAAAGATGGGGCTCTGATAACGCTAGAAAATACGGAATCCGTTAGGGCAGTGCATGGTTTTACAAACGAACATTTGGGCCAATCTGGGCCTGAGGTGCATACTGTAGTACTAAATAACTTTGTTGCATTATACAATTTTATGGTAACTTATGTTTGAATTAAAGATGTCAAACTTAAACTGACATGGACAGAAACCAAAAAGAAAAAATGGTTTCAATATACTCTGGATTTATTTATTATTCAAGAATGCGATTTAGATGGTTAAACACGGGGTAATTTGGCTAATATTAACGTTAATGTTATTTTTATTTATTTTTCAAGGTGAGCATGATTGATTGTTTTGGTTCGAAGTAATCCATCATAATTTTGTCTCAATAATTTGATATTTTCTACGATTTGATACGTTCATCCATAACTCAAACAAAGATTGCATGTTCTGGTAAACATTCAATTTCTAAACATTTTCTTTATTTTGCTGATGCTCTCAAACGTTTTTTTAAAAATATGTGGGTCTCTTTGTTGGTGTAACCTGGCAACATCTGCCCAGAATTGGATGTACGATGATAAAGGTGGGTTTTCTTGCAGAAAACATTTTGTTCTAAGACCTTTTTTTGTGCATGTGATCTTAAACAGATTTGTTGTTGGAAAAACTAAGTTCCAACCAAGCTAAATCCCTGATCTGGGGGCCATCCAGAAATGCAATGTTAACAAGGATTTTCTAGACATTTTACCCTCAAATCACATGTGGAACTGTAGTCCTTCTTTAACCTCGTTACTTAAGTTGTAAAAACGTCCAACAATTGACGGAAGTTTTGGAAGGTCACAACAGAATTTTAGCATTACATTTACAACTTCCCTACGTTTTTTTTTTAAATTTCTGTTTGAACAATTAATTTTATAATTTATTTTTAAAGTGAAGGTGTGGCTGTTAATAGTCATGACGTACCAACAACTTAAATCTTACTTGTTATGAGCATCATTATTTACATAATTTTCCATTACGTTCTGCTAAAAGCTGATGAAATGAATTCTTGCGGTTGTTTTTAAGAAAGTAAAATGACATGTTATAAAATAAAATCATTTGAAATTCAATGACTGAATGTATTTAAATTCGACGGGAAAAGTTTAAATTTATTAAACATCTGCGAACAAAACTACTTGTTCTCCTTGAGAAAATTAAATGTTCAGTTGTGCAAACTTTCAAATGTTTCAACAAATTTACAATTCAAAGTACGTTGCTTCTGGCTATCATAATAATCATGTTTCCAAGCAGAACCTCTTCAGGCTTTGAGTTACAATTAGTCGAAATTCAGGTGCCGTTAAATTGCAAATATGTAATTTTCAAAATGTTCCAACTTAATGCCGCATTGGTTTATAAACTAGATGCTCTAATTTGTTTTAAAATTGCCGAAATCGTATGTTCCAGGTGAACCATACCTGGTGAAAAGATAAAGGACAAGATGGTGGTAAATCAAAATGTTTGCTATTCTGATGAAGATTCTGTCTATGTAAAAGAGGGACAAGTAAGAAAGTGAAAAACTATATGACAGGGATGCAGAAAAGTGTAGGAGAAACTAACGAGGAATGAACTGTTTCTTGAAAAACCTGTTAATGAGTACTGGTGCGAGTGATGGGAAAATTCTTCCCCAGCCGGCCTTGGGTTTGGCCCCACGCTGTCCCATCTAGGGCTATACCCGCCCGGTATTCCTAGAACTCTCGCGTTTTCGGCAATGTCAGTTCAAGTACACGTTTACATTGGTCTATCTCGTCAGGTGCATGTTGGTATACATACTACAGGGCTAATTCTTAGATCAACACTGAATGGCCAGTGCTGAAAAGTGAAAATGTTCACGTAGACTTGCCCAAGGACGCGAGGCATGCAAGGTGTATTTACGTTTATGGATATGAATTTGTAATTGATGTCTGGCTGAATTAAGCAGGATTTGCCCTTGCGGTTGCGTTTTTTATCATCTCCTCTGCAAATATCCCCCTTCCCTCTCTTCTTCTGTACTTCTACCTTCAAACTTTACCCTACCCTCGTATTTTTTCCAGGGGGTTTTCCAGGGAAGTTGAAGATATAGAATGAATTTTTCGTGTAATTTAAGCTTGAGCCAGTCAACGTTATCGTTATCGTTTCGTTAACGTTGGCTGACTCAAACTCTCTAAAATCTGGCCAAAACTTTTATGTTCTTCACTTTTGACAACAAATTATTCATAGATTCATTAATACCAAAGTATAGTATCATCAGATACTGAGCTACTTGTAATGGTTTTCGTTTCTTGTCTATTCAAAATGTGATAATAAACCTTTGACGATAAGAAGTGAGGACAAAACTGATACTTGTTTGAAGACTTCTTCAATCAAGAAAAAGAAACCATGTTAAAAACGCGATTTTCCTGTTGATAGACAGTAGTGAAACAATGATAAACATTTTTCTGTTTTACCTCAAGTAGATTAGCTCATTAATGATTAGAACAGTTCAAGTAGTTTTAAGCTGTACATACTATGTATAGGACATCATGTTTTTTTTATATGCCTTTAACAAATTCATAATTGTTAGGATGTGTTTGTTATACGAGTTTTTCATCCAGAGGTTCGTGCACACTATATAAAAATAACTTCATAACCACTGCACTTTTTGCTTTTAAATAATGCAAGGTAACATGTGCAGTATGTGCTGTTTATTTTTTGACTTTTTTACAATTTTGTCCTGTTATCGTGCAAACACCTCAACTTATTAATTTGGGCTACCTCCCCGGTCACCAGGCCTTGCACGATAAAGTAAGGTGTAAATAAATGGATGTAGCGTTCTACAGTTGCTATATTATTAATGAAGAGTTCTCGAAACGTGTCAATCATGATTTACAGGGGTAAATAGACTGCAACGATGATTTGAATAACTGTTTTAACAATTAAGGCCATTGGATTAATAAATAATAAGAAAAGTGGGTCAGATCTAAACAACAACCAGTGCTGTACAAATTACTGTATGGCGGCATAAGTGACATGAAAGGCAGTACATTATTTTCGTTATGTTAACTTGGGTTTTGATTATTTTTTGTCAATGAAACCTTGCGTTTGGCCTTAACACACAGCATTTTTCACAGCATTGGGCAATCGTAATTTTTTAGTTTTTTTATTTTTCTTAAATTTCTCGCAATCCATTCTTTGGTGACCCACTCCAAATGTTTTGGTCAAGCTTGCATGAACTTGAGTTTTTGGTCGTTTATCGGACTTTATTTTTCCGTCGCAATTAATGTCATTAAAACTGGGATGGCGCCACGGTTTTTCCTCTTACTCTTCCGAAATCTGGTATACTATTTTTTTTTATTGTTTTTGTTTTAATCTTGAAGAATGGCCAAGCCAATTATAATTGCGGAGGACCGAGAAATTTATCAAAAGTTTTTAATTTATTTTGATTCCGAGATAAATATTTTCTAAACGAAGAATTCGCATTCCGTGTTTATAGTGGAAATGACGGAATGACCTAACTATTTACGAGCTCCAACTGGGAGCCAACCTACTTCTTTGTTTCCCATGCATTTCGCCACTATAGTAATGTATTTAGGCCTGTCTGAATTTTTTCCCATTGGCCAATAACAGCAAGTACATACTCTATCTGTGTCTAATTCCAATGAAAGTGTGCGATGCATGATGGCGTGGCCTACCTGGCTGAATGCCAGGGCGCATTTTTATGTTACCCACATAAATTGGGCTGGTAGTTTTGATTAACAAACAGATGAGAAATGTGGTAGCAAAAAATACTAAAAGGAACGGCGGTCCCCTTTTTTTTATTCCTTTTTCGTAATGAATGATTTTTAAATATTGCAATTTATTAAAAACTTATAACGTTTAATCTACGCGTGAGTCACTATAAATTTGAGGTTTCACTTTCAAATTTTGTAATGAAAACTTTGGAACGAATCATGTGTGAATTTGATATTGAAATCTATACATTTTCAGAATTGGTGTAATTCCTCGTTTTACAATTTAAATGTTGTAGATAAAGCTCTGGTCATGTCAGTAAAAGAGATGATTGATTTGATCAAGAAGTCTATAAAATCCCTTTTGGTAAAGTTTAACTAGTTTTCACGGGCAAAACTGACATCCCGAATGATACCCTCAAGCGCCATATTGATGACGTGCCACTTGGCAGTCAATTAAAAAAAGGGGGGGGGATAAGGACGAGGCTGTAAAACCGGATTAATACTGACTGAATAATTTCAGTTATTTTTTAATTTAAAAATTATAAAGCGCAACGACCATAAGGAGGAGGGGAGAGGATGTCGGTCTTGAGACGTAAACCGTATGGAGGTTTATTAATTCAATTTTTTATGTTCTTAATTGATTTAATTATGGCATACCATACATTGGTTGCCTATTTATATTGTTCCTGAAGTATTGCAATTAAGTGTTGTACTGAGTAATACTGCAATTGTTTTGCATGTTACTTGAAGCTTGGATTCTAGCACGTCTTATGTAATTTAATTTAATGATACTAAATGCATGGATAGCATAGGCTTTGATTTAATTTTACAATTTAACATGGTTCTTCTAGAAATAGACAGTTTTCGCAGGCCAACGTCTTTATATTTACCTCAAGTTATTGGCGGGAAGGGAGGAGCCACGCATTGAACTAACCAATGAACTAACTGAACGTAATGGGTGCGCATGCGTGGTTCTTCCCTTCCCGTCATTAACGTTAAGGTAAGTATAAAGACGTTGGCATGCGAAAACTGTCTAATAAGAATCACATTTTGCCTATACAAAATGGGATGCACCTCAATATTTTGCAATACGTTGCAGATGTTGTTTAAATTTTATCAATGAAATTCTATTTTAAAAAATGGTAGAACCTGGGCAAACATTTTTGACAAACATAATTCATGAGCAATATCGTTTGAGGCCGTGATGTCAAACTTCAATGCTTTTTTGAAACGGTGACGCCTGCTCCATAACAGCCATGTTTGAAAAAACAAAACGCATGGATGGCGTTTTATATCCGACCATGATGGTAAACTAGTTTTTCGAGGGCACGTTTCCGAACTTTTAATATGCTCTAATAATATGTGCAATTTGAGGAAAACCTGCAGGTCGGAGAGTGGGTCGGTGACACCAAATCTCCTTTTATTTGAATTTTGAACGCAGTTTTTTTTTCTCACTGTCATATATGGATTTCGCCCAGTGATATTTATAGTGCATTTCTATCCAGACATCGGTGGTCAATGGTCGGTCAGTCTTCAAATTTTGGCCATACGCCATCTAGTGATCATTAGATGAATGATCAGTGGCACCTTATATATTAGTTACGCCCCGAGTAGATGGTGAACTTGCGCACTATTTTGGTTGATGTGTTTAGCTGTAGCATCTGCTTCTCTTATTGTATTTGCGCATTCTTTCACTTTTATCCGAAATCCCTCATTGTATTTACGTGTTGTTGGCATGCACGTGCCTGGAGGACTTGTAGGGGAGCAGCTTGCAGTACCAGTGATATTGAGAGCTTAAGAATTTAAGCTTAGGCTTTTGAAGAAGAAATGCGAGTGCTGCATGCACATAAACCCCCATTTTCAAGTTCAGATGTTTTTCCACCTGCAATGCTCGATTTTATATCTGCCTTCAATTGGTCAGGTGCTCAAAGTATTTCAAAATTATATGAATACTGTATGATAATGTATGCCTTGTTAGACAATGTTACAATCCTTACATGGCCAATTACTTAATCGAACGTTTAATTATCATCCTAATCCAATACAGTAATGACCATTGAAAAAGTGAACCAAAATGTCCTAAAAAATCAGTTTTGAGGGCCGATTTCAAACATGCGCTCATTATACTGTACATAGTGTGATTTAAAGATTATGGTTTTTGCCTTGGAAATGAATGTTTCTTTTTGTTTACTTTTGACTTCGTTAATATGCATAAACATGCTCATGAGCAGATGTGCTTTTAAGATTATAGCTTACAATTAGCATTTTTCACTTGGCAAAAACCTGGATATAAATTATGTAGAAAATTCTTGTTCACTCTCCTGTACGTTTCAAGGCAACTACAATGCAGTGTATATGTTTATAATCTGTTAGAAATTGCCCATGCATTCATAAATTATGTTAGATTTACTGGATATGGAACAATACACGACTTTCACGTATATTCAGTAAATTCAATTACATTCCTAACGTGAAGACTATGTACTGTATAAAAGCAGAAAAAAACGTTCTTTTGCTATAATAATAGTGAATTTGGGGGCAAATCATATTAACGCCCCAGGTACAAGTGTTCGATACTACTGGGGCACTTGCAGCCTATGCTGGCTGCAATAGTGGGGAAATAGGTTTTCGAAGGGAAAATGGCCGCCGTTTTGGAGAAAATTCCAGAAATTTGTAAGCAAAGCACGCGAGAAAGGAATTTCGAAGTGCAATTTTTTTGTTACTGTTGAAAATCTTCATTGCTGCTTTTGTTGGGGGGGTTAGGCACATTGGGTTTCAGAAGTACAACAATGCAGAAAAAGAGGGGGTGAGCGAGATTGGGGAAGAGAACGTAAGGGTGGAAGAGGAAAACGCATGGCATACGGGTAACCAATAACAAAAAAAAACAAAAAAAATAGTATTTGACAAGAAGGAAAGACCGGGGCATGGCCTGGGGCAAGGTAGCAGGCGAGGCCATCCAGCCACTCTGAAGAGTTTTGGGCGCCATTTCCATGATGCATTTCTGTGAAGGAATGCGAGCGATTACTCCCATTTGCTGCTTTGCTCTTACTTTAAGAGGGTCATAAAGTCTGTACCTGCAATGGTTATAATTTCGAAAATAACCCCTAATATAAATAAAACAAACGTGAAAAACTTTTCACCCCTCAAAGTAACTTTTTATCCTCGGGTCTCTCGTTGGTTCCAGAAATTTAAAATTTCACAATTTTTTTAAATTATTTTTAAACAAAAAAATAAGTCAAATATTCACGATCGAAGTAGCGTCATTTTGGCATATACAAGTAAACCGATAATGTAACATTTATTTTACTTGAGGGGCACTTGCTGACGTTTGGAGAACACCTACTGTACAGTATATAAACAAGGCCGTACTTTGTAAAATGTTAACCATTTAGTATAGTCTTTATGGCCCTCTTAGTTGTTGGGACGAAAAGTCATTTTCTTCGGCGCCAATTCCCTAAAAGCACTCTTCATGGAATGTTGCCCTAGCTGCCCCATGGCAGAGGCCATTTAACCCCGCTCTCGGTGGTTGCATTCTGTGTCCACTCTAATAATGGACTGCGTGGCTAGTAATGGACACAACCGCAGGAATGCCACTTTGGCATAGCATAGGGTCGTATACCGCACCTCCTAATGCCATTCTAAGTCATTGGGTCCTAAAAACATTTAGTTTTATAGCTTCTTGCACACCGGAAATGCTGCGAGGAGTGTCCAGGGGAGGGCTGATAATAAAAAATGGATCATTGGGCTTAGAACGGGGTTAGTGTCACCTCCTCCTAATCGACTTTTATTGGATTTCGATGAATTTACCATAAGAAATTAATACCCAAACTGCTCTATGGTTTTTAGAATAATCGTTGCATGAAATTTTAAATAAAGGAACAACACCAAATGCACATTTAGGAATGTACTCGTATTCCATGATAATTTATTGCCTGTTGTGTACATATTTTTACTGCCCTCACATCAGGTTGCAATTTTCTGTGACCGTGATTCCAGGGTTGGCTTCAAGGATAACAATCACTGACCATCTGTAAATAACCAAATGGCCTCTGGTTTTTTTGTAATGAGTCTAACATCGTTTCATGCATATATACGTACAATTTACAAACGCCTCATTCAATCATCTTAAGAAGATTCGTAAGACATCTTAAGTAAGATCTTATTTTTACTAATCGAATATTTAAAATATGTAAAACAAGTAATCTTTAATTCTAAAAACTGAACACTACTTATTTCTTGGGTATTATTTTCAAATCGAGCAGTTTTCAAGGTTCTTTCTTTGACTAAAAAAAGTCATTTGTTTAATATCAATAATAAAAATGGCATAATAAGTTAGGGAGTACAAAGTGGAATTCTACCATTGTTCAATTATAAAATACTCGTACAGATAATATCAGAATAATCGAATATTAAAATTTATTGCAGATTTTTTTACATCTGAACAGATAACATTACAACGAGGGTTAATCGCAAAATTCCAAACTACAAAATAATCTAAATAAAATGCATTCTATATTATTTTAATCGATATTGCCCATGACAAGTATCAGGAAACTTACAGTAATCAATATTTAGATTGTTTCAAAATTTCAGATCTCAGAATGTTTACGTTAGCATCAGAAAATGCCTAAAGATTCTAGACTGTTGTTTTTTTATTAATTTTTTGAAAAGCTTACCATGATGGGCTTAGTGTTTAGCTCCATCTCCCCCTTAAAAATGTTGCAGGTTGGATTTTGAAGAATGAAAAGTGAGGTAATAACGCGAGCTAAACCAAAAACAACTGCAAAAAAAGAGGCATTAAATCTTGCCAGTGTACAATGTGTCCTCCCACCTGGCCATTCCATCTTGGTCAGCTGCAAGGGGTACGTTCATCAGTCAGAACGTGTTGACCCGTGAGCCCTAGGGCAAGGTAGATAAAGGACACCCTCCTTTTCAAGACATTCTTGGGCCTTCATTGTTGAACCTCTCTGCTTGCTCTGGGCTGGGTCAAGATGCTCACCTCCTAACAAATTTCAAAGATTTGTTTTCACCTGCTTATCATAATGGCAAGCAGAAAAAATAGAAAACGATGGGGGTATTAACGAAAAAATGTCTGCTATATTAGCAGCAGTTTCTTCGAGGGCATTGGGGCACGTTGCGGGAGAAGGCTGGCGCCAGATGGCGTCACTGAAACATGGGCTGGTAACTTGTATTTCGTGGCATAAGGCTGGGGAAATGTCCCCTATTAAAAGATAAACGCCCAAAAGTTTATATTGAGAAAGTTGTGCTAAGATCGTACATTGGTATACTAAATATGTTACGACATTTAACATCGTTACATTTTTTTTCTTAATTCTAATAATAAGTTTCCTCATAACTTATTAAGCTCAAATAAATTAAATGGTTTTAAAAAATTATAATGAAATCAATTTGAAATGTGCATCTTCATTTGATATTTGGTGCTTCTAATTTAAAAACTCCACTTTTAAAGATTTAGTTTAACATCTACAGAATGATAGTTTGCTTGTACTATCGTAAACAATAATATACACGAAATCTATAGGATATACGTGCACAACTTTGTAGCACTTTGAGAAGTAAATATAATATACAAAGTTTAAATATTTGTTCCATTCACTATATATAGTAGTTAAGAAATAACCTGGAAATGTTTGCCTTCAGCGCCATCTCTGAGTATTTTAGTCCAAAATGATAAGAAAAAATACTATAGACATTTGAATTGATGAAGATAAGTGGTGGCACCACAGACGATAGATGGTTTCTTCGAGTATTTTCTCCTTACTCGCAGCCTCAAAATGAACTTCACCTCTGTGAGGAAAGTAGATTGACCAGTGTTTTTTATGATAAGCAAATCTCCCCAACCTTGCTCTAAGCAATGCCGAAGAATCATTGTATACCGTGGTATTAAATTTATGCGCTTGATACAGAAAGAAAGGGTAAAAAAAATGAGAACCGAAATTAAAAGTTAGTCCTCCATAATTTGCAATATTTTCCCATCGTAGGCCTGATGCACTTCGGTCACACATTCAAGTTCATTGTCCCTAAAAGCGAAGTTTTAGAAATAATTCTTAGTTAAATATTTTCATATTAAACTTGTTTACAGTAAAAGACAAACACGTTTTATCACCCAATATAAATACAACTATTTGTACAAATAAATAAATCACTCCCTTGTTTTTTTATCGGATGTAGTTGTTTTTTTGTTTACAAAAAAAATTTCAAATTTGTGTTTATGTAGTTTTTATGAAATTATAGATACCCTATGGCAAATATTAGAGAACGTTCAACTTTTGCGTTATTTTGATAACGCATCAACCCCATCATGTCCATGAGAGGAGTGTAGTGAGTGCCCTCTGTATGATGTTGCAGCCCCAGGTGTCTCAGTGACCAAGCTGGACTTTGACCTGGGTGGTTCGGACACTTTGTAGCGTTCACATATAAAATATTGCTTTTCATAGAAATCTAGATTGAAGTCAGTTGTCCAAATAATTATTGAAAGTGTTCTTCAATTTTTATTTTAATCAATTTTGCCACGGCACATGGGATAGCCATTCTAGCTACACCTTGTTAGCTTCAGGTTACCAACATGTAAAGTAACCTTTGTGACCAAAAAATTGAAAATATTCAAAAAGTTCACTAGTTCAAAATTTATATTTTACATCCCGGAACAAAGTCATGAGCAGAAGAAGGGGTTCAGTGTTTTTGGCATTTCGTTTCAAATACAAGATGATCGATCAAGCACATATTTCTGCAAGTAATGGTTTCATATTTGCTATCGTGTTAGAAAACACCCACGATTTTCCTCCATTTTTTTTCTTCTTTCCTTAATCCTATTTATAATATCCCCACTTTCTATAATTTTACAATGTCATTACGTGCGTGTGGTCTGTATGAAAACCATGATTTGAAATAGTAGATGGAAATCGCAACACACGAAATCAGTCAAACGTGTAGTTTACTCGAATACCTGCATGTCAAAAAATGAATGGATTTTCCTTATATTTTTGCACCAAAAAAAAAGCACGCAGAAATGTTATTACATAAAAAAGACTAAAAAACTGTATGCCAGTTAA